>MDKF010479466.1:0-14781 GCA_026770625.1 Nicotiana glauca | reverse complement strand
AAAATGAGTATTGAGACCAAGATTCTTACCTCAAGTCGTTTCCCTTTGAATCCCTCCTTCTTTTCCTCCAAATATGTCCAAAAACGGGCAGCCATGGGTTAAAATGACCCCAAAATCGCGACTGATGTATTTTAAAACATTCTGCCCAGGTATTTTAATCTTCGCGATCGCGGAGAATAATTTTCCAGCCCAAATTTTTTCTCTTCGCGATCGCGGAAAAGGCTTTGCGATCGCGGAGAACAAATGTCCAGCTCTTTCGGACAGTTTCTAGTATAATGGCCATAACTTTTTGCACACAACTCTAAATGGCAAATGGTTTAATGTTCTAAAAACTAGACTCAAAGTTTACAACTTTCATGTGTTGGTCATTTCCCAATTCCTTATATATTTCTAGATATTATCTGACAAAGTCAGCCCATGCGATACACCACTTTCTTCTTCATCTTCTCGGACACCCTATAGTGTAACAACAATATCTCTTTGTACACAAGTCCAAATCATGAATGGTTTACTTTTCTAGAAACTAGACACAAAGGGCTACAACTTCCATTTTTTATATTATCTCAAAATTCCTTATAGATTGTGAGATATAAGCTTCCGAAGTGGGATCAACGCAACAGAAAATTTCTTCTCCGCGATCGCGAAAGGCTTTACGCGATCGCGATTCACTGGTAGGTTTCTCACATTTTACTCACCGCAATCACGACCCATTGTCTGTGATCGCATAGAACACTGCTGCAGACAAAAACTAGCGGCTAAATGGCCTAGAAATGGTCCGAAACCACCCCGAAACTCACCCGAGGCCCCCGGGACCTCAACCAAAAGCACAGATAAGCTTTATTACCTTATTCAAACTTGCTCGAACCATCAAAACACTACCATTAACATCAAAATCATCAAATTTCATCAAATCAAAGCCTAAGTTTAACTAGAACTTCCAAAACTCGCATCCGATCATAAACCCAACCTAAACACCTCCGAATCCGCTGAAATTTTGCACACATATCCAAAATCACCCAACGAAGCTATAGCAACTCTCGGAATTCCATTCCGATCCTCGGATCAAAATCTCACCTATCAACCGGAATTCGCCAAAATACTAACTTCGCCAATTCAAGCTTAATTCTACACCGGACCTCTAAAATCAATTCCAATCGCACTCCTAAGTCACAAATTACCTCCCGAAGCTAACCGAATCACCAGAAATCACATCCGAGCCCTATAACTCATAAGTCAACGTCCGGTTAACTTTTCCAACTTAAGCTTTCCTTAAAGAGACTAAGTGTCTCATTTCTTATCAAAATCAATCCAAATCAACTCTAACACACCACATACCGATAACGAAACATGAAGAAGCATGTAATGGGGGAAACGGAGCAGTAACATATGAGACGACGGGTCGGATCGTCACAATAATAACATAATCCGATTCCAAATATTCATACCTGATGAAATCCCTTTGAATCCTCTTCAAAATCGCCCAAAACCCCGCTTGTTCGAAGTCCAAAATATTTTTCTTCTTTTCCAAGTTCATGAACACTGTTCACTATAACACAGGCCTGATTTCCGCTTCTGCGGCCCTTTTACCGCACCTGCGGTACCGCTTACGCGACAAAATCAACCGCTTATGCGGTCTCACTTAAAACCACTAAGACCGATTTTGCGATCCAAACACCGCTTATGCGGTTTCCCCTCGACCGCTTCTGCGGTCTAAAATCCGCTTATGTGGACCCGCTTACGTGTCTAACTTTTCGCTTATGCGGAACTCCCCTGGGCCACTAACGATCGCTTCTGCGGATCCCCCTCTGCATCTGCGGAACCGCTTAAGCGGCTCCTTTTCCGTAGATGCAGAAATACCAGAAAACAGAAAAATCTGACTACAACAAAGGCTTCAAACTCCCGTTTAACCATCCGAAATCACCCCGAGGCCCCCGGGATCTCAACCAAAAATACCAACACATCCAACAACCTTATTCAAACTTGTTCCAATCCTGAAAATATGTCAAACAACGCTAAAACCAATAAAACACATCGGATTCAAGCCTAGTTTCATCAAAACTTCTGAAATGCGCATTCAATCAAAAATCCGACCAAACGACGTCCGAATGACCTGAAAATTTGCAGACATATCCAAAATCACCTAACTAATCTACTACAACTCTCGGAATTCCATTCCAATCCTCGGATCAAAATCTCACCTATCAACCGGAATTCGCCAATTCAAACTTCGCCAATTCAAGCCTAAATCTACACCGGACCTGCAAATTTGATTCCGATCACACTCTTAAGTCACAAATCATCCCCCGAAGCTAACCGAACCACATGAATTCACATCCGAGCCCTCTAACCACATAGTCAACTTCCGATTGACTTTTCTAAAACAAGCTTTCTTCTAAGAGGCTGAGTGCCTCATTTCTAACTAAAACCAACTCAATTCCACCCGATCAACTCAAATATCGGTATTGAAACATAAGTCAACACAATATGGGGAAAATGGGGCGGTAACTCACGTGACGACGGGCCGGGTCGTCACAATAAACCACGATCCACTTTCAACTAAGATAAACTTGAGGCATTCCACTCTAATAGAACTACATAGACTCCAATAGATAAGAGAAATCGGTGCATATATTTTCTCCCTTTTCTTCTTTTTCTCCCAATTGCTTTTTATTATTGCAATTGATTAGTTTCTAACTTTTCATGCAGGTGTTGAATAGCACAAGGAGCAACTCCACAAGTTTTTGCTATGAAAATCATCTTTTGCTATAATTGAGGGCCTTGATTCAAGGCTTACAAAAGGAATTCTTGATATTATTTTGATGAGGAGGTAAATTTTTATTGATGGAGGGTTTTTTATTTTAATCTTTCTTTTTTGTCCTTCATTTTTTGTGTGTGTAAGGTATATCATATAGTTAATGATTTTGCATAGAAGTTACTATCTATTTCTCGTTTTATCATTATTGCTTCACTAACTAAAGTTAGTTTCTGTTTGAAGATATATTTTTTAAATCATAAAATTAAAACGTATTTATTAACTTTTTTTTCTGTATATACATATATATGAAGGTGTAAAAAGTGTCTGGGAAGTTTGTAGATAAGGGACGCCCATATGAGGAAGCATCATGCTTGTCTTTTTTAGTTTACCATAGTTCCCACATTTCAATTAGATTTTTTATATTTTAGGTATTTCACTTTATTTACCCAATGAGTTTGTACTTATATGTTTTCTTAAAATAATTACATATGTATTAGTATCTGATTTTGTATCAATGTTTGTATTACGTTTCTCTTTTAATTTTGTGAGAATTAAATATATATGCAATTTGTCACAATTTTTTTTGTCTTTAAATATTTATATAGTTTAGGACAATTGCATTTTCGTCACAAAATATCTTTTTTAATCTAAATCGTCAAAAATTGATACTAACATTTAGTGACAAAATAGTTTGTCCAGAAATGGCCTTCATATAATAATATAAACATATTTTAACTATAAATTAACTTAATATTCGATGACAATTAAAATTGTCACTAATTAAGACAACATATAGTGACAAATTAGTCTTATCACTAATAGTATCATTTGTCGAGACACAAAAGTAGTTTCAACTACGAAATTGCCTCCCTCTTAACAAATAAATTTGTCACTAATTTATCTATTTAGAGACGAAAATTTTATTTTGTACATAAAGCATAACTATTTAGTGATAAAATCACATTCCTTTAACTACAAATTATGCATAGTTTTAAAGACAATCAACACTGTCACTAATTAAAATTATAATTAATGATAAATTAGATTCGTCACTATTAAAGACCTTTTTAGCGACTATGCAATATTTTTAACTATAAATTTTTTACACTTTTTATGACAAACAAGTTCGTCATAAATATCACATATTTGGAGACAAAAAAAAAAGAATTTGTAGTTAATATGACTTTATTTAGCGGCGAAACATAAAGTTGTCTTTACATACTATTAGTGACGGTGTTTTAGGGACGAAAGTTGGACAGAAAGAAAATCGACACAAAAAATCCTTTGTGACGAAATATGAATTTTAGGTGATAAAATAATTTAACACCGCATGGGAATGCAATCGAGGATGAGCCACTATGCTGACTAATATGGAAACCCGGGAGATGTGGGTGGCAATGAAGTTGAATGAGGATGATGAGGAGGAAACCTCATATTTGACATGACTGAAATAGTGTGACTTGTAGTTGGCAAAGTGCGTTTCTTCTTAGATTTACTTTTTTTTTTCCTACCCTTACATTCCATTTATATAATAATAGCGAGAGTACGCTCGGGCTATGCCTGGGCCCAACAACTATTTAGTATTGTTGATAACGTTAGGTTGATTTGATTTTTACCAACATCAAGTCAAGCCAACTATATCAGATTGGATTGGTTCGGTTTTAATTTTTTTGATTTTTGGATTTTTTTTACATGTATATTATTTCAATATTCCTTTGTTAAAGTTATATATAAAATTTTGATAAATCAATATATGTTTAGTAAAAATTAAAAAAGATTAACATACATATGATTTATTAAAATATTCTTATAGCAAAATATTTTGAGTAATACATGATAGTTATTTTCTTAGTCGTATAACAATAATTTTTGGTTGATGTACTCTTTTAAGGTTAACCAAATTTAATAATTAAACATAAAAATCAATATGATACCTAAATAATAATATGTTTTACTTAATTTTAAATTATCAGCATTTCGAATTCGAAAAAGATATAAAAAATCTTGACATATGAATATGGAAGAATAGACATATGATTGACGTATTTCAATAGTACTTGATAAGAATGTGATACAACCTTATATTTAATGTAAATAAAAATGAATAAACTTCATAGTTTATTAAATAATACATCCCATGAGAGGATTCACTTTGACTTTTCAGTTTGGTGCGCGGTTTGAATAACCCTAACATTATTCATAAAAGTCACTCACTTATGCATTTAAATCCGCCATGTTATTATTGTATATGGTAGTAGATGCATTTAACAGCTACTTATAACAATCGACTATTTTTTTCTGTAAATCAAAATTAAATATGTGAACAATGCATATCTATATGTATATTTTTGGTTCTCTCCTAAATGGTGGAGTGCAATTTTCATCTTTAGACAATCAATACTTATTTCAAAATCACTTAAAATCATTACTAAGATAATTTACATAAAGTATTTTGTTGCTCTATATATTATATTTCTAATAAAATCAATGCCATTTGCTTATCTGCGTACTGTATTTATGCTTTTCCATAATCTAGTAGCTGTGAAATTTTGCTTTGCTTTTCAATCTTGTCTTCGTGATTGAGCTTAAAGTAGATTTCAAAATTGTGCTAAGAAAATCTTTCTCTACGTGAAAGCTTAGTTTTATGATTTTTGGACCTCACCTTATTAGATACTAGTTTTGTAGGGGTGGTAAACAGACCGATCAGTTCGAATATGAAAGGATAAAAAATGAGTAATGCAAAAACAGATAAAAATATTTTATATAATATGGATAGAACATGGGTTAACTCGCGGATAATATGGATATCCATATTATTTATGACTTCTTAAATATGATCACTCTCGGGAGAAATTTTAATTTTAGATACTTGAATAGCCCCCAATTGAGTCTTTGCAAATATAAAAGTTAAGCCTATTGTTTATCTATCGGATAAAAAATATAGTTTGAGTCTCAAAAATCACGAAGTTAAAACTTTCTGTGCAATAAAACTTCTTTATAAAATATTTGTGTTATCTCCATTATGAGGTTTATTTGTGATTTGAAAGTGTGTCTCTCTCTAACTAAGTAAATTTATACTCCCTCCGTTCCAATTTATGTGAACCTGTTTGACTGAGCACGGAGTTTAAGAAAAAAATGAAGACTTTTGGAATTTATGGTCCTAAACAAGTCCAAATGGGGCACAGAGTATTTGTGTGGTTATAAAAGCTTCTCATTAAGGGTAGAGTTGTAAGTTTAAGTTAAATTGTTACCAAATTTAGAAAGGTTCATTTTTTTTGGAACGGACCAAAAAGGAAATAGGTTCACATAAACTGGAACAGAGGGAGTAATAATTTGAAGTGACGGTAAGAAAAATGATATTGAAAATGATAATTCGTGTATGTTAATGATTAATATTCAGATTCATTCGTTAGATTTCTACTTTGCATAAAGGTCAGTGCGTACCTTTTTAATTTATCTGCAGATAAGTAATGTAATTCTCCTGCAAAAGAAAAGTGAAACACGAAAAGTAGGTAAAATTTTCCACATTTTATAAGTTCCAAGTAATAAAAACTTGCTTTGTAGAAGTCGTGACACTGGTTTGTGCTCCTATAGTTCAATCGTTGTCGAAGCACATTTTGTATTTATGTTCATTTTCCCCGTATATTTCAATTTTCTTTTGGCGCCAGATGAAATATTACAAGGACATAGTAAATATTTCAAATATGATACAATTTATTTATGGTCAATACTAAAAAAAAATCTTCTAATTATCTTACGATCTTTTATTGAAAGATATATAAAATTAAAATATAACAACGACATACCCAAGAAAATTTTACTAATGGGGTCTAACGAGAGTAGAATATACGCAGAACTTACCCCTACCCCGAAAAGGATAGAGGGGCTATTTTCCGGAGACTCTCGGCTCGGCAAGAGAAACAATAATATCATAAAAGAAACAAAAGAAAATGCATGTAACAGCAAAATGTGCTAGAAAGAAAATAACAACAATGAATAAGTGAAAGGACAATAACATAAAACTATTCAAAACAATAATGTGAACACAACATAGACCGCTAACAAACCTAAACAAAACTCTATCAGACTACCCGGTATAAAGAGGGAAGAACTCTCGACTACCCCCTAGCCTACCACCCTAATGCTCGACCTCCACATGTTTCTATATCATGTCCTCGGAAATCTGAAGTCGCGCCATGTCCTGCCTGATTACCTCCCCCTAATACTTCTTAGGCCGCCCTCTGCCTCTTTTCGTACCTGCCAGAGTCAACCGCTCATGCCTCCTAACCGGTGCATCTAGGCTTCTCCTCCGCACGTGTCCGATCCATCTAAGTCGTGTTTCCCGCATCTTGTCGTCCATAGGAGCCACACCCACCCTCTCCCTAATATCTTCATTCCTAATTTTGTCCAGCCTAGTGTGCCCACACATCCATCTCAACATGCTCATTTCTGCTTATTTCATCTTCTGGATATGTGAATTCTTGATTGGCCGACACTCAGCTTCATACATCATGGATGGTCTAACCACCGCTTTATAGAACTTACCTTTGAGTATTGATGGCACATTCTTGTCACACAAGACTCCAGACGCTAACCTTCATTTCATCCACCCTACCTCAATACGGTGTGTAGCATCCCCGTCAATCTCCTCATCTCCCTGGACAATTGACCCTAAGTACTTAAAACTTTCTCTCTTGAGGATGACCTGTGAGTCAAGCTTGACTTCCACATCCGCTTCCCCCGTCACATCGCTAAACTTATACCACATATCCGTCTTGGTCCTACTCAACTTTGAACCTTTAGACTCCAGGGCCTGCCTCCATACCTTCAATCTCCCATTCACGCTACCTCACATCTCATCAATCAGAACTATATCATCGGCAAACAACATACACCATGGCACCTCTCCTTGGATATGGTGCGTTAGTGCGTCCATCGCCAGAGCAAATAAGAACGGGCTGAGCGCAGATCCTTGGTGTAACCCCATAACAACCAAAAAAGGCTCTGAGTCACCTCCCACAGTCCTAACCCGAGTCATAGCTCCATCATACATATCCTTTATCGCCCTAATGTAAGCCACCAGCACACCTTTCACCTCAAAACACCTCTAAAGGATGTCCCTAGAAACCTTGTCATATGCCTTCTCTAGGTTAATAAACACCATATGCAAATCTCTCTTCCTATCCCTGTATAGTTCCACCAACCTCCTGATAACGTGGATAGCTTCCGTAGTATAACGATCCGACATGAACCCAAACTGGTTTTCCGATATTGACATCGCCCTCCTTATCCTCCCTTCTACTACCCTCTCCCACACTTTCATGGTATGACTTAGTAACTTGATACCCCTATAGCTGTTACAATTCTGGATATCCCCTTTGTTCTTGTACATCGGAACCATTGTACTCCACCGCCACTCATCAAGCATCCTCTTTGTCCCTGAAGATAACATTAAACAACTGAGTAGCCACTCCAAGCCTGCTCTACCCGCAAATCTCCAAAACTCTACTGGAATCTCGTCTGGTCCGATCTTTTTGCCTCGACTCATCTTACCAATCGCAGCCATGACCTCCTCAACCTAGAGATTCAAAATTAAAATAGAGATATAAATTGATTTTTAGCATGTAAATTCACAATTCTCTGCATGATCAAATTTCTAATGATAAGTCTTAGAGTAAAAATAATTACTCCCTCCGTTCCAATTTATGTGAACCTATTTGACTGGACACGGAGTTTAAGTAAAAAATGAAGACTTTTAGAATTTGTGGTCCTAAACAAGTCCAAATGGGGCCCAGAGTATTTGTGTGGTTATAAAAATTTCTCATTAAGGGTAGAGTTGTAAGTTTAAGCTAAATTTTTACCAAATTTAGAAAGGGTTCATGCTTTTTGGAACGGACCAAAAAGAAAATAGGTTCACATAAACTGAAACGGAGAGAGTAATAAAAAGACTATGCAAGTAATTAAGATAAAGACTATTTAAAAAGCTAATCACATCAAAACTTCCAAATCCAAATTGTGAAAAGATATTTATTTTTTTAATGTATAATCTTAAGATAAAAATTTCATGTAATCATGTTAAGTATTTTGTATGTAGTTTCCAACCTTTAATTTACGTCAACTCTACTTAAATTATCAAACAGTATCTCCAGTCAAATAATTTGCTGTATGAATAAGAATACACCTAGTAAACATTAAAGTAACATTAGCCACGTGGTTATTAAATTGGCCCATAATTTTCAAAGAGTTATACAATGGCTATTAGAATATTAGTATTCTTGCTCTAGAAAAGAGTAGGTGGGACCCACAACTTAGAAAAGCTTTTGGATAAAGTGGTGAACATAAGCAAGGGGCAATCCGGTCTAGTCAGTCAAATATCTATATGGCAACTACAGTTAGATGCATAAAATATGGCAATCACATTGCCACACAAAATTACCAGAACACCCTTGAGATGCCAAGCAGGCGTGTTGACCATCACGTATTCACATGCTTATCTTCACTTATATAATAGTACTCTATCTGTTTTATATTAGATGAGCTAGTTTGATTCGTCACAAAATTTAAGAAAAAAGAAAAGACTTTTGAAACTTGTGATCTTAAAAGATTAAGGCGTAAAAAGTTTGTGAGGCCATGACATTTGTTTGGCTATAAAAGCTTTTCATTAAGAGTAAATGGGTAAAATGAATAGTTTAAAGTTGAATTATTTTTAAATATAGAAATGTGTCATTTGTTTTGGAACAGACTAAAAAAGAAAGTACCTCATCTAATATGAAACGGAAGGAGTAATAGATAATAGATATATAGTGTAGTAGATAAGCACCATAAAATATAAAACAAAATATCCAACATATTATAAAAAAATATAAGTAATTCTTTTACGTATTAAATGATTAAAGAAATAACATAAAAACCGGCCAATATGTCATAAAAACATAAAGTAATTTCAACTGGCCTTGGGCGCGTGACAGCTTAAATAAATAGCCACATCAGATATGCCAAAAGGTAAAAAAATGTAAATTACCATTTCCCTTTTTAACTTTCATTCCCGATTGATAATTTCATCATATTCTACTTATTTATTCTCTCTTTCCTCCATTAAGTTGAAGATTCTGCTCCCATATCTATTTCAATCCTTTCCTCTTTTTTGGTTCTCTCTTTAGTAAATAACAGTTTTTATTCTCATTTTCTTGGTCTCGTTTCCATTTCCCGTAATGGCATTAAAGAAATTGAATATTTTATTGTGTTTTAATTTGATATTCCCTCAATTTCAATTTAGATGAGCTAGTTTGTTCGGTATAGAGTTAAATTTTTTTTTTTTAAATTTATGATTTTAAAAGCTTAAAGATTAAAAGCTTTGTGGGGCCATGACATATGTGTGGTTAGAAAAGCTTGCTAAAATGGATAAAATTGAGAGTTTAAAGTTGAATTACTTTCAATTATAGAAATGTGTCATTCTTTTTAAAACGGACAAATAAGAAAAATGTGTCATCTAAATTGAAACAGGCTATATATACTTTACTGCAATTTATAGCCATGACGTTTGATTTAAGCTTGTATTTTTTTGGTTTACTCCGTTACAGTGTGCAAATTCTGGATTTTTTTCATGCTCTGTAAAATAACAGATTAGTCTAATTTCGTGTGGTTGGATATGAAGTGGAGTAATAAAAATCATTTTGACATAAGAACTGGATTTTATTTAACCGGAGCATTAAGGAAGACATAACACTCTAGGACCGGAAGGCATAGTGAAAATGGTAATAATAATTAAATTTGATTATGGGATTCTAAAGATACGTGATCTATTTTTATGTTATTTGTTAAGCAGTTGATGCTATGTGAAAGACTTAGAAACGAGATAGGGGTTTGAGAGGTGACAACCAAACCAAATGATTAATAGTCGGGGCCTCGAGCTTGCTTATTAGAGGGCCTCGGGGTCGAGTTTGAAGCTCGGCTGGGAGCTATCGGGGGTAATCGATGGGCGATTAACAGTTAAGATAAAATCAATGATGGCTCTTTATGGCAAATAATAAGCAATAAATGATGAACAATAAACAGAACACAATGAATGCAAGCAGTAAATGAAGTAATGAACTCAAGAGAATGTGTTAGATAGAAGAGAGAATATTCTTGTATATTTTAGTAACGAGCAACAGATGTTTACAAAATACCAAAGATCCCCTTTATATATGAAGTAGAATCCCAACATAGTACAAAATGCATTGATTACAAAGATATGGGGCTGGTACAGCTAGTTAATGCCATGATATGGACTTAGACTAGCCTAACAAACTTTGTCGGTTCTAGCTGCACGCCTTGGAAACTCCCCAATCTCTCCCTGTAAACGTCGGTCCGTACTGCCCCGAGGTCGAGCGTCGATGGTCCTCGAGGGTTGAAACTCCATTGTGGTTTTGAGCCTTCGAGATGCCGTAACGATGGAAAATTGGACCCTCCGATTTTCTCGTATATAGTAGTCCTTGCATTTCTTAGAGTAGAATGATAAGAAACCACCTTGATAACCAGCTTTCCGGATTCCCCGTGATGACGTCATACTGATGACACAAGCCTCCGTGATAACCGAGACGTCCCGTCGTTTCATCTTTCCAGAATCATTCATATCATTACCGTTCTTTTATTCTTCAAAGCAATAATGTTGCCGCCGGTTAAGCTCCCAAGAATGCATTAATTGCGCCTGCCGATACGTCTTTCAAAGATAATAATGGCGTTGTCGGTGACGCTGCCGCCCTTCCTATAAATGTGAGCCTCCTGGAACCAACTTTTTATTCAAGTGTCTTCCAACATCTATCCATCCTTATCTTCTCATCATCCTCATCCATTGTTATTCATCATGTTTGAGGTCCACGGCCTTAAGGTTACATGGTGGCGTTCCCACCAGCCTTGCCATAGCCTTTTTCCTGGGCTTTTCCTTGCCGAGTGAGATTACACCATCTTGTCATTGTTGTTATTGTTGTTGTTGTTGCTGCTGTCGTCGTTGGCTCGAGATGTCGAGGTAGGGGGCTGATTTCTTCCGACTTGGGAAGATATTTGTATTCTACACGGCTGCTCACGAGGGTATCGGTCTATACACTGCTGCTCAGCCTCCTACCCTGGCCTGGTATGTCACTTCATCCCTTTTGCTTTCCGTGGGGTGAAGTGGCACCTCTGGCTAGTAACTTGCACGGCACAATGTACCAAGAAGTGGACTCAGTGTAGCTGTGCAAGTAAGACCGATGCTCGCCAAGTCTTCTACCAGGCCGTGATCTTCTTGTCCTGGTAGAAGCCTTTGCTCTTTGGCGGGCTATGGCATGTTTTCATCCTTTTCTGCTTCTTTCACTTTCCTCTTCTTCATCTTCTCCCTTAGAGATACCATTCTAGAAGACCAAGACAAGACTCCCGAGGAGATGGCGCTCGAAGATACTGCCATCGAGGATGCACCCCCGAGAATAGATTAGGCCCTTAACTTTTACTACATGTATACCGTTGCTTATTTGTTCCTATGTAAGAACCCCTCGTGGGCTTTTGTAATCATATGTAAGGACCCTTCGTTGGCTTTTGTAATCAAGTATTTATGAATACAAAGATGTTCCTTCAATTTGTTTCTGATGTATGCTATATTTCCCTTTAACTACGTTTGTGAAGAATCTAAGTGTATGACCCTACCGATTGGTACAAATATCGAGCCAGGGGGCGAGTGTTTCTTCTAACTTTTGATTGATTAACATGGCTCCACACATAACCCTTTTGTCGTTCCTTGGGTCAAGCCCGGATTGGACTGATAAAATCGGGTCGCTGGGACCCTGACTCTGAGTTGAATGAGAGCAGGGCTTCGAATCATTAGACCGAGACCTAACCTTTGAACCCGGCGGTAATCTTCAAGGAGGGATTTTGCTCGAAAGTCCGAGAATAGAGACTGCCTTTAGGATTTCGAGAGCAGTCCCCGAGTGGGGGTTTGCTCAAACCCGGGCCACCTGGAAACTTGCTTTAAACTTAGTGTAGATAGATCCCGAATGAGGGTTTACTCAGTTTTAGATGGTACCCCGAGGCCAAACCTATATGAGTAGAGTTTAAATGCTTATTTTTCTTGAGAGAAGCCCTCGAGATCGGGTACCATCTCGGGACTTGTAATTACATTGATGGCTTTCTGAAACCAATCTTCCTCTTGGTGGAGGTCCCCGAGATCGGGTACCATATGGGGACTTGTTGTGATATTAATAGTTTACTTGGAGCCTGTCTCCTTTTTGTGGAGGTCCTTGAGGTCGGGTACCACCTCGGGACTTGCAATGATGCCAATGGCTTCTTGGAGCCTAACTTCTTTTTGATGGAAGTCCTCGAGGTCGGGTACCATCTCGGGACTTGCAATGATGCCAATGGCTTCTTGGAGTTTAACTTCTTTTTGATGGAGTTCCTCGAGGTCGAGTACCACCTCAAGACTTGCACTGACGTGGGGTTTCGACCTTGAAGCATCGTGTGGCGACGTCGAGTGTAGGATACAGTTACAAAATGACCGAGGCGATTCCGCCGACGTATCTTTTCAAAGCGATAAAAGTTTTAGCCAATATTTCTAGTCGGCCTTTGGGGCAGGCAGGTGGTCATCGCTTTTCGCATATATAGGGTTGTCTTCACCCTTTTGGAGATTCCTCTATTCTGAGCAGTTATCCTCTTTCATAGAGTTCTTATTTCTTGCAACAATTTTCCTTTTACTCAAAGCTTTCGCCCAAGTCTTCATTTCCCCTTGCTTCATTTTACTATAGCCATGGCTGCTATGCCCGATTCTGCTTGGCAAGGAGAAAGGAGCTTCGCCTCTGGGCACTTTGATTCGGGAGGGAATCTCTCGCCAAAAGAGACCCCCAACGTTTGAGGTTATCGGGATTATGCCTCGAAGTTCATTTCTTTAATAGGAGAGGAGTGTCTCGAATTAGCGAGGAGAGACTGTGGATGGCGGGAGAAGGTAGCATTGCGTGTACTTTCCCCGGGAGAGAGTGTTATGGATCACGCTGAGGGGTTTTTGAACGTGTATACGTACCCCTTCATTGCTAGGCCCCCTTGATAGGGTTGTGCTTGATTTTTGTCGGAAATACCGGGTCACTTTGGCGCAGATTCATCCATTATTTTGGCGGATAGTATTGATAATGAGATTCTTTACGGAGAAGGCGGGGATTGAATTCAAGCTTAGTCATCTAATCAGGTTGTACCGACTATTTTACTATCGAGGTCTGTTAATCTTACGATGTCGGTCAGCCACGCCTTTTGTTGTTGATGATGAAGAAGATGGAGATCGGGAGTGGATGAGTCGATTCGTCTGAGTACGGACTGTTGATATTATCCTGGTGGAGTTTATGTCATTCCCTGAGGAATGGAATTATACACGTAAGTTATACACTCGTGCTTCGCAGTTCTTTAATTATGGCAAAGGAGTACTTCGTATATGTGCCTTCTTTCCCTCTTCTGCAGCAATTTCATGGATGTCTTGTGAGGTCCCTAATCTGACAAATTGGGCTCGGGAGTTGGAGGCCCACTCATCCTACAATGAGCGTAAGTGGCGAGCTTTGTCTAGGGGCAGATGGGAGGCAAAAATTCATGGTACATGCTGTGCGATTTATTCCCTTCCCTTTTTTAGTTGGAAAAACACTTTCTCTTTCTGCGTACTAACCCTATTATTGTAGGTATCGGGGAGCCTTTTGAGGCGAGGCCATGCTCCTTTGGAGAGGGAGAAGGGTTGATATCTTCTAGGCTAAATAATGATAAAAATAAGCAAGAGATACCTTCGCAGGTCGACAGTGCTCAAAGCAAGGTGAATGTGGACCGGGGGCCCGGAGTGGAAGTATTGACTGAGCCTGCCCATGCCTGTTATTTCTGGCTTTGGAAAGGTGGTATCTCTTCCACTGTCGTCCTCTTTTCCCATGGGAGCTACTTCGAGGGATACCCGAAGCTCGGGATCATATGCGCCGATCGATCGTGCCCCGACCAGGGTCGACTCTTTCGGAGCTGAGGGAGCCAAACTAGTAGATGTGCGCTCGACCTTCGAAGAA
>MU743494.1:25817-44344 GCA_026770625.1 Nicotiana glauca | reverse complement strand
ATTGATGGAGAGTTCTTGACTAGAGGAATACATAGATGTTTGTGGTTAGGAAAAAGGGAGATGGAGTTCTCATGTGTCCTAGTGTGTTATGGTATACGTGGTATGTTATGAAGACTTGAGATTTGCGTGTTCAAGATTTGGGTTCAAGTCATAATGGGAAGTCATTAATTCTTGGGCAGCACGGGCAGCTGCAGGTGAGTAAAGAATCGATCTTCAGATGATTAAGGAGATGGTATTGCTACTCTAGTGGTTTGACGGGGGTATATGTTCAGTAAAAAGGGTAAGGTGATGTAAACTGATGATACTTCAGTAGTATTGCGACATTTTCTTGTTGGATCGACTGTGTATATTTGAGTTGTTGATGTCGTAGGGAAATTTTTTAATATCTTTCATGGTATGAATGGGTACTTGATGTGTGATATGTATTCATATGACGGAATGTTGGGTCAGGTATAGTGATTCATGTGTTATATGGAGTTGGAGACTAGAAGTTCTCTTGATCCGACTATGCAGTGGTTGTAGATCGTGTGTATCGGCACCGTTTAGCAGTTATTGGAAATTGGAGGTCCGAGTGGATCTTTCTTTGCTTGGTATGTTAGATTTTGGTTATGATAATAGATTGCAGATTGGTTGTCTCAGTGTTGGGTTGTCTAGACTATTGTGTTATGGGCTATGTCAGAAAATGCCACAGGTTGCGTGGCAAGGTGCATCGGATTATGTTCTAGTAGAATGGTTGGTATCCCAAAGATCAGCGTACGGCTGGGAAGGATTGTTTTTTTAATTGGGCCCTTGTGATGGATGTCAATATAGAGGTTTCTACCATTGATTCAATTCCGGTATTGAGGGACTTTTCTTCGGATGCGTTCCTTGCGGCCGGGCATATCGTCGGGCGAGATTGTGGATTTCGATATTGATTTGGTGTCGGGCACCGTATCGTACGGCTCCAGCAGGAGTTATAAAAAGTGGAAGGAGCAGCTTCAGGCTTCTTGGCAATGAGTTCGTTGGCGGGCCGATGTGGCTACATATTCAGATTGAGATGGATCGGTTGGCCCTGATATGTATTGTTGAGGGATAGGTTTAATCTCTCGTTATTGAGCTTGTTAGAGATCTGGGGAGATCTATGAGATGCATTTCCGGTGCTGTGCGGTGTTATGATTTTCGGATTGTGCTTGAGTTTTGTAGCTTATAACGCTATATGTAGATATTTCTATGCACTCGGTATTTTGTTATTATGAGCAAAATTTGGCTCGACGTGCATCTCCCTATATGAGATATTTGTGTGGATCAGGTGGCACGCCGCCACGGGTATGTTATCAGTATCGGGTTGCACGCCGCAACAGTGTGATGTTGAGAATAGTTTTCCATATGTTGCTTTGTATGCCTTGCTTCTTGGTTTCTGAGGAAAGTCCGTATTGGGTGTTGCTCGACGAATAGCACATCGGTTGTGTCCTTTCAGGATTGAATAGTGTATATTACTTGCTTCACCGTGGGTATGATGGATTGCTTGGTTTCAGACATCAGTCTGTGCGTGACTGTCTGTTTTGAGCATGGTGACTTGAGATGCTTCATGGGTAACAGTGTTTGGATAGGATCACGCATTGTAGCGAGGTCGCGTGGAGTTATGACCTTTCGGGGCAGGTTCATATGTTCTATTCTATGATGTGAGACGGGGTCTCAGCCTTGTGTTATAATGGCATTGATGAGCTTGAGGTACAGCTCTTTCATTGAGTCATTTTCATGATTTGAGTATGTCCAGACTGTTCCTTAATGGTGCGTGCATTATGCAAGTTGTGTCTTAGGCCTGTGTTGAGGTATCATATCGCTAGAGTGGTGTGTTGGAGTCGAGGTGATCATTGGAGTCATTAATGGGTATAGTCAGATGTGATTCCAGCTGGTTAGAGGGTTTATATCGAGGTTTGCCCCGGAAATCTATTGTGGTATTAGTCAAAAAGGAAGTGGCTTCATGTATGGGTAATCTGAGGAATAGTTGTGGTTTATCACGTGTATTAATTAGCATTGGCAGTATATGAGAGTGTTGGAATAAGACTTTAGCTAATAAAAGGTTCTTATCGGTAATGAAGTATTGTGGGCAACTACTGTGAATAGATACTATCGCTTCGAGTGTTGGATTGTGTGGTATGTTGTATGATTTCACCTGAGGTTGCAGGTGTGGGTTTTTACAGCTGGTCCGGGTTTATTCTGGGTATGATTTTGGAAAGTGCAATGTGGTTCTACGGCTTATGGTCTAGATGGACTGTGAAATTTCAGTTGTGTTGTATTATCGGACTTATGTGAGATAGGGTGACGTGGGATCACCCCCGGTGTATGTTTGGTAAGGTCATTCAGCTATTGGTTGGCTTCTAGGACAACTCTGAGTACGCTCGAGGACGAGCGTTGGTTTAAGTTGGGGAGGATGTGACTACCCGACCCGTCGTCTCATGTGTTTCCGCCCCGTTTCCCCCATATTGTGTTGCTTTGTGTTCCAATATCAGTATTTGAGTTGATCGGGTTGAATGGAATTGGCTTTAGTTGGAAATGAGGCACTTAGCCTCTTAGAAGGGAGCTTGTTTTGGAAAAGTCAACCGGAAGTTGACTATATCGTTAGAGGGCTCGGATGTGAATATCGGTGATTCGGTTAGCTTCGAGGGATGATTTTTGACTTAGGAATGCGATCGGAATTAATTTTGGAGGCTCGCTGTAGAATTAGGCTTGAATTAGCGAAGTTAGCATTTTGGCGATATCCGGTTGATAGGGGTGATTTTGATCTGAGAGTTGGAATGGAATTCCGGGAGTTGCAGTAGCTCCGTTAGGTGATTTTGGATATGTGTGCAAATTTTCAGGTCATTCGGACATCGTTTGGTCGGGTTTTTGATCGAATGTGCAATTCCGAAGTTTTTAAGAAACTTAGGCTTTGATTTGAGGATAATTGAGTATTTTGATGTTAACGATAGTGTTTTGATGATTCGAGCAAGTTTGGATAGGGTATTAGATCATGTCTGTGATTTTGGTTGAGGTCCCGGGGGCCTCGGGGTGATTTCGGATGATTAATCGGAGGTTTTAGGCATTTTTCCAGGTCTGATGTCTCAGCCTTCTGGTATTTCCGCATCTGTGGAAAAGGAGCCGCTTAAGCGGTTCTACAGATGTGGTGGGATGAACCGCAAAAGCGATCGTCAGTAGCCCAGGGGAGTTCCGCATAC
The DNA here is from genome assembly GCA_026770625.1 of Nicotiana glauca. Taxonomy (NCBI): domain Eukaryota; kingdom Viridiplantae; phylum Streptophyta; class Magnoliopsida; order Solanales; family Solanaceae; genus Nicotiana; species Nicotiana glauca. The sequence goes on along the minus strand of MU743494.1, from coordinate 41,147 downwards.
GCTGAAGGTTGGACGCGTAGGCGGAGCCGCGTAAGTGGATTTTTGACCGCATAAGCGGTTGGATTTAAACCGCATAAGCGGTATTTGGATCGCAAAAGCGGTCCCACTAATTTTAAGTGAGACCGCATAAGCGGTCGATTTTGTCGCGTAAGCGGTACCGCAGGTGCGGTAAAAGGACCGCAGAAGAGAAAATCTGGCCTGTGTTATAGTGAACAGTGTTAACAAACTTGGAAAAAGAAGAAAACAATTGGGACTTCGAGCAAAGCGAGTTTTTGGGCGATTTTGAAGAGGATTTGAAGGGGTTTCATCAGGTATGGATATTTGGACTCGGATTATGTTATTATGGTGTAAAAACATGAATTAATCACGGAAGTTCAAGGAATTAAAGGGTAAAAATGGAGGTTAGGGCTTGAAACCTAAGAGGGTTTAAATTGATGATTTGAGGGGTCAAATGGACTCCGATTCTTGTGTATTTTATATGTACGGACTCGTGGCGAGACGAGAAATCCAGTAATGTAAGTTTTGTAATTTTTCGAGAAGCAGGCCCAAGGCTCGGGTTTTGCTAGTTTCGAGGTTCTTGCTATAATTCGATTGTTTTCGATTGGGTATTGTCCCATTTGCATATTGTGATGTATTCGCTATGTTTTTGGCTAGATTCGACGCGCGTGGAGGCTGATTTGAGGGGCAAGGCGTCACGGGCTTGAGATTTCGCCGGTTTGAGGTGAGTAATACTTGTGAATGATATCCTGAGGGTCTGAAACCCCGAATTTGCACATCATAGTGCTGTATTGTGGTGACTTGCACGCCAGGTATGAGCGTGGGGTAGAGCACCGTTGGGGATTATGACTTGGTCCGTCCCGATTGTGGATTTTACTGCTTAATTGACTGAAACTTGCTAGATGCTATCTTGAATTGGGCTGATTGCCATGTTTTGGGCTTCGTGCCGGTTATTTGAACCCTGTAGGGGTTTATTATCACGGTTTTTATGACACTTAGCATATTAAATAATTTCAGTCCTGAGTTAAACACTGTTTTCGAAATACGCAGTCACATTGCTAAAGTCTAAAGGCTCAAATTGCATTCTTCTGATATGTTGATTTGAAAAGCTATTACTTGACATTGCCCGAGTGGCTCATTGCATGTTCTGGACTGAGATATGGATCGGGTTGCACGCCGCAGCAGTATATACATATACATGCATGGATCAGACTGCACACTGCAGTAGTATATTATATGGATCGGACTGCACGCCGCAGTGATATATTATGTGGATCGGACTGCACGCGGCAGTATTATTACGCTTGGGCTGTAGAAGCCCCTCCAGAGTCTGTACACACCCCCAGTGAGCGCGGGTACCCAAATGGATCGGGTTGCGCGCCGCAGCAATTATGTGCATTGCATTGCATTCATGCATTCATTCCTGGTTGTACTACGTGGTATGACATTTAGCACTCACATATCATTGGCATACGTGCTATTACTTGCCTTATTGACCAGATACCCTGGTGTTACATGTTAAGGAGTGTTGTGCCCAAGGGGCTGACTTATGTGCCGACTTGCTCTATCCGATATCGCATTCATATGCTTGAATGTTGGAAAGAGATATTTGTGAAAAGGGATTTTTAACTGAGCTTGAGATTTTCTAAAGGATCTTCACAATGTTACGTTTTTTCTTAAAAAGGATTGTACTGTCTTTTATAGCATTATGGAGTGCTCTTACGTGTTTTCTTATCGCTCAGATATTATTTACTCTTATTACCACTAAGTTGGAAGTAATCACTTTACTCCCTGCACCTCTCGTGCAGTTGCAGGTATTGTTCACCTGGTAGTGGGTTATTAGCGGGTTGAAGGTATTGCTATCGTAGCTAAGCAAGGTGACCGCCGGCGTTCGTGGCACCGAGTTTCTTCTTCTTGATTTCTAGATTTTACTCTATGTATTATAGACTTTGTAATTGTAATAAAGATCCTCCTAGATGCTCGTGACTTGTGACACCCAGGTCGGGCTGAGTTAGGCTATAATATTGTTAGTTAACGTTCCTTAAGTTGAAATTTCCATTTGTTATGTATAGTAAGTGTTAAAGAAACGAATTGGGTTAGTTGGCTGGCCTTGTCTTCACGAGAGGCGCCATCACAACCGGGTATGAATTGGGTCATGACAATATCTTTTAGAAATTTATTTACTAATTCAATGTGATTTAAGCAGTAGGAGTTGTCCATAAGATTTGCAATTATTCCAAGTATAGCATGCTTTTAGGTCCTAGACTACCCGGACAATAGCATAATATAGCTACGCATGGACTCTCGTCACTCCGTGCATACGTAGCCCACACAAATAAGAGCACATAACCGATTAACTCACCTATGGGTACGATTCCGTCTCACAAGGTTAGAAAGGAGACTCACCTCGCTCCGAAGATCCATAACCGGCATTCTACATTCTTCCGAAGACTTGAACCAATGCAAAATGCTCCAAAACTAGCCAATGATTATACAAATCCATTAATATATGCTCAATTATACTTTACAATCCAATTTGTAACAATTCCTAACCCCGAACGAAAGGTTGACAAAAATGTCCTCGGGCCCACGTGCCCGGAATCCGAAATTTTTCGAAGATAAATCTTATCCAAGAACTCGCAAACTCAAATATATAATTTTCTCTCAATTCCATACCCAAAATCATGGTCAAAATCCAAGAACACTAATTTTCTAGGTTTTCCCTCAAACCCCAAGTTTTCTACAAATTCCATGCTCAAATCCATACATAATTGATGTAATTAACTCAAATATGTGGGGCTAACTTACCTTGACGTTGATGATGAAAATCCCCTCTTGAAGCTCTCCAATATCGCCCATACCAAGTGGAAAATGGGAGAGAAATGACCATCTCCTGATTTAAAAGAACACACTGCCTCAGCGATTTTTGCACCTGCGGACCCTTGACCGCTCTTGCGGTTCCGCAGGTGCGGTCCCAATGCCGCTTCTGCGGTCCACCCTAGGCCGCCATTTTTTTGTTTTTGCATCCTCACCTCCGCAGGTGCAGTTCCACATTTGCGACTCAATGACCGCATCTGCGGTCCCAGCTAACCTCATCCAATACCGCATATGCGGTTTTCCTGGCCGCTTTTGCGTCTCCGCACCTGCGGCCAATCTTCGCATGTGCGGTAATACCAGATATCAGCTGCTTCAGCTCTTCTTAAACACCAAATTCGATCCGTTAACCACCCGAAATCCACCCGAGGCCCCTGGGACCCCAACCAAACATACCAACCAATCCCATAACACATTATGGACTTGCTCGAGGCCTCAAATCACATCAAACAACACTAAAATTATGAATCAACCTCCAATTCAAGCTTTATGAACTTTAGAATTTCAAACTTCAACTTTCGATGCCGAAACCTATCAAATCACATCTGATTGATCTCAAATTTTGCACACAAGTCATATTCGACATTACGGACCTGCTCTAACTTCCGGAATCATATTCCGACCTCGATATCAAAAAGTCCACTTCCGGTCAAACTTCTCAAAAACCTTCAATCTTCTATCTTTAACCAAATGACTCCAAAATGACCTACGGATCTCCGAATTCACTTCCGATCGCGCTCCCAACTCCAGAATCACCACACAGAGCTATTCCCAGTCTCGAAATCCCAAACGGACATCGATAACACTGAAATGCACTTTAAGACAAACTTAGGAAATTCCTTCCAAAAATGCTAACTTCCACAATGGGCACCAAAATGCTCCTGGGTCATCCAAAATATGATTCTGGCATACGCTAAAGTTCGAAATCATCATACGAACCTATCGGGACCTTCAAATCCCGATTTCGAGGTCATTTACTCAAAAATCCAATCTTAGTCAATTCTTTCAACTTTAAGCTTCCGAAATAAGAATTCTATTTTCAAATCAACTCCGAACTTCCCGAAATTCAATTCCGGCCACGCGTACAAGTCATAATATCTAAAATGAAGCTGTTCATGGCCTCAGACTGCTGAATAACGTGCTAGAGCTCAAAACGACCGGGGTCATTACAGATTTGAAAGAGAAACAAATTTTCGGAGCAGTTAAATCAGGTATATAATTAATCTTTTATAATCAATTCTTATCAGATTTATAATCTGATTTAATAAAGCATTTTTTTTTATATATAAGTTACAACCATTTACCCCAATCGCAAATCATTATTTTTTGCAGTGATATATACTATAGAATTCAAAAAGCGGGGGTTGCCTCATGCACACATATTGCTCTTTATTTATAATAAATATCCAAATATTGGAGACATATATCAAATAATTTCAGCAGAAATACCAAATGAATCGGTCGATCCGTATTATTATAAGGCCGTGAAGAATTTTATGATGCATGGCCTGTGCGGTTCTACTAGAAAATCATCTCCTTGCATGCGTAATGGTAGATGCACAAAACACTTTCCAAAGAAGTTTTGAAAATACCACATCGATGAAGATGGATATCTTGTTTATAAAAGAAGGGACAATGGTAGAACTATCCAGAAAGAAGGTATTGAATTGGATAATAGGTACGTGGTGCCACATCATAGATATTTATTGTTGAAGTATGGTGCACATATCAATGTTGAATAGTTCAATCAATCTCGATCAATCAAGTACTTTTTTAAATACGTTAATAAAGGTCATGATCATGTGACAGCAGCTTTTTCTCAAAGTGTGCATGAGGAAGACTCATCGGCTATTGATGAAATAAAAATATATTATGATTGTCGATACATATCACCGTGTGAAGATGCTTGGAGAATTTTTAAATTTCCAATTCACCATAGAGAACCTTCGGTAGAAAGACATTCCTTTCATCTACCGAATAAACAGACAGTTATTTTCTCTGATGATGATCCAACTGATGATGTTGCCAGTAGACCAAGTGTAAAGGAATCACAGTTTTTAAGCTGGTTTGAGGCAAATAATACATATGAAGAAGCAAGAGAATTAACTTGTGCAGAATTTCCTCTTAAGTTTGTGTGGAATAAAAAACAAAAAAGTGGGGGAAAAAAGAAGAAATTCAGCATTTTCAATAGGGAGAATATTCTTTGTACCACCTGGAAGTGGAGAGCAATATTACCTTCGAATGTTGTTGAATGTCATTAAAGGACCTAATTTTTATGAGGATTTACGCAGAATCAACAATAATGAACATTTAACATTTAGAGATGCATGTTATGCATTGGGTTTATTAGATGATGACAAAGAGTATGTGGATGCTATAAGGGAGGCAAGTAACTGGGGAATGCCATCATATCTTAGACAATTATTTGAATGTTACTATTATTCAATTCAATGTCACAGCCAGAATGTGTTTGGGAGGCAACATGGATTTTATTATCAGATGATATCTTACATGAAGAAAGAAGAATATTGGATAATCCAGATATACAATTCGACCTTCTATTTCAGATTTTAATATTATATATTTGTTAAAATATTTTTACATTATTGGTGCATACAAAGTAAATCTTAGTCTAATCTACGATGCTAGATTTAGGCTTGCAAATTATAAGCGATTAATTATTAATATATTTTGTTAGAGACATAATCGATGTAGCCTTCCAATGAAGTAAAGTAATAGTAATTTGCTTTTACCATTTCTCAAGGAACTTATTTTGCTCTTATCTTGATATGACTCATGACAACTTTATATTTTTATGATTAATTAATTAATTATATACTTTTGTTATTAGAGGTTGAGCTAACAAACGATGAACTAAAGAATCATTGTCTACAAAAGTTGGAAAATTTGTTGAAAGGTTGCGGAAGAACATTACATGATTTTCCAACAATACCAAGACCGGTTTTCAATGAAGAGGAAGTTGACAACACCAATAGACTCATCTGTGAAGAATTGTGTTATAATAGGAGCTCTTTTTCTAAGGAACATGAAGAACTATCGGTTAAATTGACAGTGGAGCAAAAGTTAGTTTATGATAGAATTATCACAGCAGTGCATGAGGACAAAGGTGGATTCGTCTTCTTATATGGTCATGGAGGAACTGGGAAGACATTTATTTGGAGGACTTTGTCTTCTGTCATAAGATCTAAAGGAGACATTGTGTTAGTAGTTGCGTCCATCGGAATTGCATCTTTTTTGTTACCAAGAGGTCGAACAGCTCATTCGAGATTTGCAATCTCACTCAATGCAACTGAAGATTCAACATGTAATATCAAACAAGGTACTTCTCTATCAAAATTGATTGTCAAGACAAAGTTAATATTTGGGATGAAGCACCAATGATGCATAGATATTGTTTTGAAGATCTAGACAGAACTCTAAGAGATATTCTTAGATTTAAAGATGTGTCCAATTTGGATCGACCATTTGGAGGAAAAAGGATTGTTCTTGGTGGTGACTTCAGAAAAATACTTCCAGTCATTCCAAAAGGTACTAGACAAGATATTGTTAATGTTTGCCTTATGTCATGACCCAAAACCTGGTCCGGTCGTAATGGATCCTCTCGTGAAGACAAGGCCAGCCAGCCAACCCATTTGCCTTTCCAAAATAATTAAAAGTAATACACAATTTTTAATATGATTAAATAATCACAATTTGAACAAAAGATTCCTTATTTAAGTGCAGAAATAACCCAAAAACACAACCCAAACCGGGGTGTCACAAGCCACGAGCATCTATTAGAGTATAACTACCACTACAAGGTCTGAAATATACAAATAGGACTGATAAACAAAGGAAGAACATGCGATGCTACGAACGCTGGCAGTCACCTCGCTAAACTCCATTAACTTAGCCTCTAATCAGCTCAAAACCCGTTATCGGGTGAATAAATACATGCATCTGCACATGAGGTGCAGGGAGTAAAGTGAGTACTCCAACTCAGTGAGTAATAAAGGTAAATAACAACTGAGCAGTAAGAAATCACGTATAGCAATCAACATGCTGTATAGAAACAATGTACAATCCTCTGAGAAAAATCAGTGAAGCTGTGAAATCTTTAGAAATAGCTTGGCTCAGTTTTAAACCTCTTTTAAAAATGATCTTTTCAACAGTTGCGAAATAATTTCAAAACAGTTAGTGCCGATACGCATAGAAAAATCCGCCCATCGGGCATAAATACCACAATATAACAAGTAAAAGACAAGTAAGTATGCAAAAGAGCACATAAAAGTTCACCCCTGTGGCAATATCTCAAAGCAGTACCAGCCCCTCGGGCTCACTCTCAGAACATTCTCATCCCATCGGGCTCTCTCTCTCAGATCAGTCTCAGAATAGTATCATATAGTAACCGTTGCGGCATGCAGCTCGATCCATATATCTTCGACGGCGCTTACTAGGGGTGTGTAAACTCCGGGAGGGGCCCCTTACGGCCCAAGCGCAAATATCAAGCCACCTTGTGACATCATCACTCGGCACTCGGCCTCACATCACTCAAGCCACCTCGTGGCATATAAAGTATCTCAGGCCCTCGGCCTTATATCACTCGGCATGTCCTCACATATGGCCCTCGGCCTCACTCAGTCCGAAAATCATCACAAGCCCCTCGGGCATTTGTAAAATAGTAATTCTAAGCCCAAAATATCATTTAGAATATCATTTAAATTTTGAATTTGAGTAAAATTGGTTGAGTTTGTAAAGCAACAAATATCAACAGGGCTGAGTTCAAATAATACGTCAAAACGGTGAGGAAACAGTGATATAATCCCCAACGGGTTCAAATAGTTGGTACGAAGCCCAAATATAGCAATCAGCCCAAATCATGATGATAACAAGTAAGTTTCAGGCAAATATGTGGTAAAATCATCAATCGGGATGGATCAAGTCACAATTTCCAGTAGTAAAAGACCCCACGCTCATCATCCAGCACGTGTCTCACCTCAATATAGCACTACGATGTGCAAATCCCGGGTTTCAAACCCTCAGGATATCATTTACAATCATTACTCACCTCGAACCGGCAAAATCTCTAGCTCGTGATGCCTTTACCCCTCAAATCAGCCTCCACGCGCATCGAATCTATCCAAAATCAGAATGAATACATCACAATATGCTGAGGGAACAAAGCCCAAGCAAAAACCATCAATAACGGGCACAAATCCCGAAATTACCAAAACCCGAGCTCCAGGCCCACTTCTCGAAACTCAAAAAATTTTACATTCACGGATTCCTTATCTCTCCACGAGTATATACATATAAAAAACTCTCAAATCTGACCTCAAATGGCCCTTCAAATTCCAATTTAAAAATCTCAAAAGTCAAGCCCTAGTTCTTCCATTTTTAGTCAAATTCCCATGAATCAGCCGACCAGCAAAACAGCAAATTCAACCGCTAGGTAAATTTCACAATATAATCATGTTATAAGTTCAAAAATCTTACCTCCAATCAATTCCCCTTGAATCCCTCTTGCATATCCACCAAAAAGCTCTCAAAATGATCAACCATGGAGGAAAAATGACCCAAAATCGTGGATGAAATGAAATTATAACATTCTGCCCAGTTCAGATTTCTTTCTATGCGAACGCGATAGCCCTCTCGCATTCACAATGAACAATAATTCCTTGACCAAATTATATCATTCACGAATGCGCCTGCACTCCCGCGAACGCGATGACTTGGGCTCCTGAACCTTCGCGAACGTGACACCATATACGCGAACTGGATGAACAATTTAGTCGGACCCTTACTTCTACTATGCGAGCACGGGCCCCCCACCACGAACTCGAAACACATGAAAATTACCTTTCGCGAACGCGAGACCCTAACGCAAACGCGAAGCACAAAAACCCAGGCCACCCAACTCCTTCTACGCGAACGCGAGGCTGTGACGACCCGACCCGTCATCTCATGAGAACTGCTCCATTTCCTGCTTCATTATGCTTTATTATCAGTGTCTTGTGTGAACTCGTTGAATTGGGTTGATTTTTGGAAGGAAATGAGACACGTAGTCTCTTTGAGGAAGGTTTGTTTTGGAAAAGTCAACCGGATGTTGACCTATGATTTAGAGGGCTCGGGTGTGAATTATGAAAATTTGGTTAGCTTCTGGGGATTATTTATGACTTAGGAGTGTAATCGGAAGTGATTTTGGAGGTACGGTATAGAATTAGGCTTGAATTGGCGAAGCTAGTATTTTGGTGAATTCCGGTTGATAGGTGAGATTTTGATTCGAGGGTCGGAATGGAATTATGAGAGTTTCTGTAGCTTCATTAGGTGATTTGGGATGTGTGTGCAAAATTTCAGGTTATTCGGAGGTGATTTGGTTGGGTTTTTTATCAAATGTGTGTTTCAAAAGTTTTAGAATAACTTAGGCTTGAATCCGATGTAAATTTGGTATTTTGATGTTAGTTTTGGTATTTTGAGAGTGAAACTAAGTTTGAATGATCATATGTGACATGTTAGTATGTTCGTATGCGGTACCGAGGAGCTCGGGTGAGTTTCGGATAGATTTGGATTGCGTTGTGCTCGTTTTTCTTATGCTTCGATGTCGTTTCTTCAAGCATAAATGATATCATATTGAACAAATGAGCTCCGATTACTGTTTTGAATGAATAATTAGATTTGTATCGTAATTATGGACCCGTAGCAAAAAGAATCGTCGAATTTGGACATCATATGAGGATTTTATGGTCATTTTACCAAGGTTGCCCAGATTTTCAGATTAATGACGAAATTGCCCCTGACGACGTATTAAAAACCTGCACTATTTGCAAATATTAAAAACCTACATATCTCCTTCATTATAAGGTTAAATTGAGTGATTCAAAAGCCTAAATTTATTAGAATTTCACAAGGAATCTATTGGGAGCAGTAAAACGAGTGAACCGTATACCTATAATGAGCAGGTCGAGTTTTCTTACAATTTTTGAATGGGAAGAAGCTTCTGAGGCGATTTTAAGAGAGAAAATCAGTAGGTATAACAGAGGTAAGTGATTTTATTATTAAAACTCGTTTATGGATAATTATAGACCATAATACCAGCCTTTTATTCTTGAAAAATAGTAGAAATAGGATTTTGGGGCCTGAGATTATGAGACCTTTAAGGGTCGATTTGAGGTGTCAAACGGAACCCGAATTTGGTATTATTTATATGTACGGAATCGGGAGAAGATGAAGAACACTTTTCTATAAAAATTTCTGAGTTTCGAGAAGTGGGCCCGGGGCTCGAGTTTTGTAAATTTCGGGATTATTGATATTTTTCGATTATTTTCGATTGGGTATTGATCCTATATTATAATGTGACGTATTTGTTGTGGTTTTGGTCAGATTCGACGCGTGAGGAGGTTGATTTGAGAGGCAAGGGCATAGCGATCTAGGATTTTGGACGGCTTGAGGTTAGTAATAGAAGTAAATGCTGTGTTGAGGGTTTGAAACCCCGAATTTGTACATCGTAGTGCTATATTGAAGTGACTTGAACGTCGGATAACGGGCGTGGGGTATAGCACCATCAGGAATTGTGACTTGGTTTGTCCCGCTTAATAAAATTACTACCTAATTGATTGAAGCTTAGTTGATAACCGTATACAAATTGATTAATTGTCATAATTGGGCCTCGTGCCAACTGATTTAATCCTTCAGGGATTGCTCTTACTGGTTTCTTACCATTTTTATATATAATTGAACTCAGTCCTAGTATTTAATATTGTTTTACAAACTCAGCCGCATTAATTGAATTTTGAGACTTTGATGATATTTTCATTGTTGTTTGGGCTGAGCACTATTATTTTATTTATGCCTGAGGGGCTGATGATATTTCCTGGACTGAGAAGGCTTTTAGGCCTTGAGTGTGATGTGAGGAGGCTTTCAGGCCTCGAGTGTGATGTGAGGAGGCTTTCAGGCCTTGAGTGTGATGTGAGGAGGCTTTCAGACCTCGAGTGTGATATGAAAAGGCTTTCAGGCCTTGAGTGTGATGTGAGGAGACTTTCAGGCCTCGAGTGTGATGTGAGGAGGCTTTCAGGCCTTATGTGTGATGTGAGAAGGCTTTCATGCCTTATGTTGATATAGTGCTTGGGCCGTAAGGGGCCCCTCCAGAGTCTTCACACCCCCAGTGAGCACCGTCGACGATAAATAAAGGGAGCGGGCTGCACGCCGCAACGGGTACTAGAGAGTGTCGTACTATTTGTTGCATTTATTAATTGATTGTCATTCATTTACTTATCTGTTGCATCATCATTGTTTTCATTGGTTTATTGAGTTGATATTATCTGGATTAAACTACTGTAATTATATCTTACATTGTGCCTATCCAGGATTTCTTACTCTCAACCCTTATTTATGTTTATTACTCTCTGGGTTGGAAGTATTCACATTACTCCCTGCACCTTACGTGCAGATCTAGGTGCACCCACTGAGGCTACATGAGGATTTCTCTACCGAGCATTGTATTTGGGAACATCAAGGTAGTTGCATGACGTCCGCAGTCCTAATCTTCCCATCTAACCTATTTGCTTTTATTTCCGCACTTCTTTAGAGTAATATGTAGTAGGTTGACACCCGTGTATTAGAGGCTCAGACTTGTGACACCGGATTCTTCGGGTTGTGTAGTAGTAGTATTTCTACTTGGATTTTCCGTTTTAACTATATTTCAGAGTTTCAGTATTATGAATTAGTAATTATTTGTGTTAATTGAATCATGAACTGTACAAAAAGGGTTAAGGTTGTTAAATTGGTCGGGCTTGCCTAGCAGTGTCTTGGGCGCCATCACGACCGGGGTTGGGGTCGTGACAGAGGCCATTCTCGCGATCGCGAAGACAAACCTGGACCTGCATTGCTACTGCATTTTCTGCTATGATTTTTCAACTCCAAACTTCTCGTTAGCCATCCGAAATCACTTCGAGGCCCCGGGACCTCAACTAAAAATACCAACACATCCTAAAACATCACCCAAACTTGTTCCAATCATCAAACACCTCAAATAACACCAAAACCATCAAATTACATCGAATTCAAGCCTAAGTTCTTTTAAAATTTCTGAAACACGCATTCGATCAAAAATCCAACCAAATAAATTCCGAATGACATGAAATTTTTCACACTCATTTAAAATCACATAATAAAGCTATAGCAACTCTCGGAATTCTATTCCGACCCTCGGATCAAAATCTCACCTATCAACGGAATTCACCAAAATACTAACTTTGCCAATTCAAGCCAAATCCTTCCACAGACTTCTAAAATGCATTATGATCGCGCTCATGGGTCATAAATCACCCAACGAAGCTAACCAAATTATAAAAACTCCGATCCGAGCTCATATATAGATAAGTTAACTCTTGGTCAAACATTTCAAATTCAAAGCTTTCAACTAAGACTCTTCTTTCAAATTCATTCCAATTTTCTTGAAAATCCAAAACCAATGATCTACATCAGTCATAATACATTACACGAGGTAAGTCATGCCCGATAACTGGCGATCAAAGTGTAACAGCTCAAAATGATCGGTCGGATCGTTACACCTTAATTCTTCATATTTGTGGAATCACTCTCATGTCTTAAAGCTAACAAAAAATATGAGGTTGGAAGGAAATCAAGTGGATTCACATTTGATGATGTAAGACAATTTTCTGATTGGATTTTAGCAATTGGTGATGGTATGATTGGAAATTCTGTTGATGGTATTGAAAAAGTTCACATCCCTGATGATCTTATCATAAATAATTGTGGCGATCCAATTTCTGCGATTGTGGAAAGTACATATCCATATTTTAAGTCATTGCAGTGATATAACACACCTACAATAAAGAGGAATTCTTGCTCCCACTCTTGACATGGTTTAATCAATCAATGAATACATGGTTTCACTAAACCAAAGTCAACCAAAAACATTTTTGAGTTCCGATACAATATGCATGTCAGACGATGCTTTTATAGGTTTGGAACACGTACATACACCCGAATTCTTAAACACTATTAAGTGTTCTAGAATTTTAAATTATGTTATCACTTTGAAAGTGGGTGCTCCAGTAATGTTATTGAGAAATATAGACCCATCTTCAGGGCTATGTAATTGAACAAGATTAATCATCACTAGACTCGGAAATCGTGTTATCGAAGCAAAAATTTTATCGAGAAATATGGCTGGACAAAAGGTCGTAATTCCGAGAATGTCATTAACTCCATCTTATGCAAGAATACCTTTTAAGTTCCAGCGAAGGAAATTTCCAATAGTTGTATCTTTTGCAATGACTATAAATAAAAGTCAAGGACAATCTTTATCTCATGTTGGGTTATATTTGAAGAAACCAGTCTTCACACATAGGCAGCTTTACGTTGCTCTATCACGGGTTACAAAAAGAAAGGGATTAAAGATTTTGGTTTATGACGATGATGGAGAAATTTCAAATGAAGCAATAAATGTAGTTTATAAAGAAGTTTTCCGTAATTTACTTGGACAATAATAGCAAATCTGATCTGAAATTTCATAACATTTTTGCTTCTCATGCTTCTGTCTTTGCTAATCTGTATTGGAAATAAGCTTCAGAAACAATAGTTGACAACTTCAATTGGTATGCTTATCTATTATCTCATCAACATTAGTTGTTACTATTTTGAGTTACTTTGAACTAATTAATTCTTATGGTTTAAATGTACTAACAAGCAACTTGCAACCATCTCTGACCTTTTACAACAGAGCTCACGTAATGAATGTTGAGGTTTACAAAATAAAACTTGCTTCGCTACCGAAGGTGGAACAAAAGAAGACAAAAATTCTACTGGTTAAATTAATACTAAATCAACTTCCGATTGATTTTGGTTTCATCACAGGTTTAAATCTGATTAAATATTTGTGAATTGACAGCTTATAACTTTTACTTACTGATGCATTACAAATATGAATCATTTAGTTCTTTTTTTATTTCCTTAAAATGAAAGATCGTCCATTTCAACTAATACTCCTCTATTATCCCTATTATATTTTCTGTTCTTCAACCCTTCTTTTTTAATTTTCATCTCATTTTCTCTCTGTTGTTTCTATTCCTACCATATTTTGTGAATCATTTATAATTTATGCCTTTGTCTTCAAATTTGTGATAGCATTAGTGGAGAAAATATATCTTCTTTTGAAGTGCTCATATATTAAATTCGTCCAAATTATAGTTGCAATAGGGTATTACTTGCTAAATGAAAATTTAAATTTCTCTTATGTTCCTTTCGGTGAGTATCAATTGATTACATTCTTTATCAAGTTGTGTAAACTAATAGTAATTCATTGTTCAGGAATGTCAAATATATGTTCATCTATGTTGTCTAGAGCTACTTGCAGCACTTTCTTCCGATATTTCACTGCATTTTCTATGGTAAAGGTTAGAGCTTTCATATTTACTTGCTTACCCTTTCTTTCGTTCTTTTCCTAACTCCTTTTTGCCTATTTCTTATTTGTTTTTTGGTTTCTGCAACAAACCTTGCAATAGGTGGTACTCGAGGATGACTATACTTTCACAATACCTTATTGCGGATGTGAAACGTTTTAAAGAAAAGTCGAGGTTTCTATTTTTTACCTTTACAATAACACCTCTATTATATTGAGAAGGGTTTATCTTTTCAAGTTTTGTTTTGTAGAATTTGTTAAGGCAATTGGTAATTATTTTTCATGTGCTTATTTTAGCAGGCTGTCTTATCAAACTTAACTTTCTGTTAATTATTGGGGTATTTGCATCTATACCCGCTTTTTGTGCCACATTTTAATCTGTGCCCGCTTTGTAAAAAAAATTGCAAGCGTACCCGCTTTTTCACATAACTTCAGCACACGGGGCTGAAGTAGCAAAGGAAATTACACAAAACTTCAGCATTTTAGTAGCGGGGCCTGAAGTTCAGCTCTAGAGCTGAAGTTTTTGTTTTGTAACTCGCGAACTTCAGCTCTAGAGCTGAAGTTTGCCAATTATAACATAAAAACTTTAGCTCTAGAGCTGAAGTTTTATTTTATAAGTTTTTGTTTAGTAGTCGGGAAACTTCAGCTCTAGAGCTGAAGTTTGTCAGTTATAAAATAAAAACTTCAGCTTTAGAGCTGAAGTTTTTGTTTAGTAACTCGGAAACTTCAGCTCTAAAGCTGAAGTTTTTGTTTAGTAACCCGGAAACTTCAGCTCTAGAGCTGAAGTTTTCAAGTTATAAAATAAAAACTTCAGCTTTAGAGCTGAAGTTTTTGTTTAGTAACCCGGAAACTTCAGCTCTAGAGCTGAAGTTTTCAAGTTATAAAATAAAAACTTCAGCTCCTGAAGTTTTCTAATTATAAAATAAAAACTTCAGCTTTAGAGCTGAAGTTTTCAAGTTATAAAATAAAAACTTCAGCTCTATAGCTGAAATTTTCAAGTTATAAAATAAAAACTTCAGCTCTAGAGCTGAAGTTTT
>MU743494.1:1193-18140 GCA_026770625.1 Nicotiana glauca | reverse complement strand
AGGAGTCCCTTTCCAATTTTCTGTAATATGTATAGTTTCTTTCAGTATTTCTCCTTTGTGTTGGCATTCTTGTGTCAGAGCCTCTTATGTATCCCTTGGCTTGTGATTTGTGAGATTCCGGGTTTTGGGAATATTTGTTAGCTTCGAGAGTTGTTATTGTATGTGCCAGGCGGCACCTTAAACACTTATTTATTTCACTAGTTCAATTTAATTATTTTCTTCCGCAATTTGGTTTATATTTCGCATTATTAGGTTTACCTAGTCGTAGGGACTAGGTGCCATCACGACATGTTCACGGAGGGCAAACTGGGGTCGTGACAATTATAGTGATAACAACATATGTCCTTCCTCCTCATTGGATGTGAGAATCATAACATTTTTACACATTAGTATTGTTGTTGGCTTCATATGGAGAAGCTGTCATTTATTGCCCAACGTCAAAGAAAAATCAGACATGTGTAGGACAAGCCGGACAGGTATATATATATATATTATATATATATATATATATATATATATATATATATATGCATATTGTAACGACCCGACCGGTCGTCTTGAGCTCTAGCACGTCGTTCATCAGTTTGTGGCCATAAGCAGTTGTATCTCAGGTAATATGACTTGTATGCGTGGTCGGAAGTAAATTTTGGGAACTTCAGAGTTGATTTGGAAAGAGAATTCTTATTTCGGAAGCCTAAAGTTGAAAGGATTGACTAAGATTGGATTTCGGAGTAAACGACCTCGGAATCGAGATCTGAAGGTTCCAGCAGGTTTGTATGATAATTTCGGACTTGGGCGTATGCCCGGATCGGATTTTGGATGACCCGAGAGTGTTTTGGCGTCTATCGTGAAAGTTAGCATTTTGGAAGAAATTTCATAAGTTTGACTTGAAGTGCATTTCAGTGCTATCGGTGTCTGTTTGGGATTTCGACTCTGGAGTAGCTCTATATGGTGATTCTGGAGTGGGGAGCGCGATCAGAAGTGAATTCGGAGGTCCGTAGGTCATTTTGGAGTCATTTGGCTAAAGTTAGAAGATTGAAGGTTCTTGGGAAGTTTGACCGGAAGTGGACTTTTTGATATCGGGGTCGGAATCCGATTCTGGAAGTTGGAGTAGGTCCACAAATGTCAAATATGACTTGTGTGCAAAATTTAAGTTCAATCGGACGTGATTTGATAGGTCTCGGCATCGAAAGTAGAAATTTGAAGTCCTAATGTTCATAAAGATTGAATTTGAGGCTGATTCATGATTTTAGCATTGTTTGAAGTGATTTGATGCCTCGAGCAAGTTCGTAATGTGTTATGGGACTGATTGGTATGATTGGTTTGGGTCCCGTGGGCCTCGGGTGGATTCTGGGTGGCTAACAGATCAAATTCGGAATTTGAAGAAGGGCTGAAGTTGTTGGTTGCTGCTATAACCGCACCTGCGAGGCAAGGGCCGCAGGTGGGGCGCCGCAGAAGCAGCCTTCAAGCTGCAGAAGCGAATTTTGGTCAGGAGTTCATGGACCGCGGTACGGTCAAGGTTCCGTAGAAGCAGGACCGCACTTGCGGAAGGAGGAACGCAGAAGCGGAAAAGGGCAGCCTAGGGAGGACCGCAGAAGCGGCATTTAGACCACACCTGCAGAACCGCAAAAGCGGTCAAGGAACCGCAGGTGCGGAAATCGCTGAGGCAGTGAGTCTTTTAAAACTCAGGAGATGGCCATTTGTCTTCCATTTTTCATTTGGTATGGGCGATTTTGGAGAGCTTCAAGAGGGGATTTTCATCATCAATGTTAAGGTAAGTTATCCCCGCCTATTTTGAGTTAAATACATCAATTATGTATGGATTTGAGCATGAAAATTGTAGAAAACTTGGGGTTTGAGGGAAAACCTAGAAAATTAGTGTTCTTAGATTTTGACCATGATTTTGGGTATGGAATTGAGAGAAAATCGTATATTTGAGTTCGTGAGTTCTTGGGTAAAATTTATCTTCGAGAAATTTCGAAATCCGGGCACGTGGGCTCGAGGGCATTTTTGTTAACTTTTAGTTCGGGTTAGGAAGTGTTATAAATTGGGTTGTAAAGTATAATTGAGCATATATTAATGGATTTGTATAATCATTGGCTAGTTTTATAGCATTGTGTGTTGGTTCAAGTCTTCGGAAGAATGTAGAATGTCGGTTATGGATCTTCGGAGCGAGGTGAGTCTACTTTCTAACCTGTAAGAGGGAATTGTCCCCATAGGTGAGTTAATTGGTTATGTGCTCTTATTTGTGGGGGCTACGTATGCACAGANCTCCCATTCAGTTCTGTCAGCCTTAGAAGGAGGCGTATCGGTAGAGACTTCGAGGTATATCTGCTACGTCCGCAGATCGAGGAGTCCCTTTCCAATTTTCTGTAATATGTATAGTTTCTTTCAGTATTTCTCCTTTGTGTTGGCATTCTTGTGTCAGAGCCTCTTATGTATCCCTTGGCTTGTGATTTGTGAGATTCCGGGTTTTGGGAATATTTGTTAGCTTCGAGAGTTGTTATTGTATGTGCCAGGCGGCACCTTAAACACTTATTTATTTCACTAGTTCAATTTAATTATTTTCTTCCGCAATTTGGTTTATATTTCGCATTATTAGGTTTACCTAGTCGTAGGGACTAGGTGCCATCACGACATGTTCACGGAGGGCAAACTGGGGTCGTGACAATTATAGTGATAACAACATATGTCCTTCCTCCTCATTGGATGTGAGAATCATAACATTTTTACACATTAGTATTGTTGTTGGCTTCATATGGAGAAGCTGTCATTTATTGCCCAACGTCAAAGAAAAATCAGNGTCCGTGCGTAGCTACTATTATGCTATTGTCTGGGTAGTCTAGGACCCAAAAGCATGCTATACTTGGAATATTTGTCATCTTATTGACAGCTTATATTGCTTAAATCACATCGAATTAGTAAAGGAATTCCTAAAAAGATTTAAACTTCATTTTCTTAAATGGTTAAAAGATGATTGGCTTTCTTTGGATAGTTTCTCTGTGTGGACTTCTTGATTGAATGTCTGTGTGTGTTTATTTTTGGAGCGGGCCGAACGTCTCGGCAGATTAAATAGATGCATCTATGGTTCGAGTCGTTCTACCCTCGACAGTGCACAGTTTACATTTCTGTTGGAGCGGGTCGTCGACCTCGGCATGATATGCGCATGCTTATATTGCTTGCCTGAAATATTTAAATGTTGATATTGCTTTTTGGCATGATATAAATTGCTAAAGATAAATGAAAAGAAATCTTGAAAATCTTTTATTACTTGTTGAAGGTGTTACCTGTTTTACAGCTTTGTGAGTTATAACCTGCTATATAAATCCATGATTTCCTCACATTTTAGTATATTATTATTTGATCACTAGCAAGCGTTAAAGTCGACCTCTCGTCTCTACTTCTTCAGATTAGAGAGGATACTTGCTGAGTATACGTTATTTTCGTACTCATACTACACTTTATGTGCATTTTTGTTGCACAGGTCTATTGTGTGGCTAGTGGCTTAGTGGCATAGCATCATGGTTGACACGGAGACTAGGTGAGCTGTATTTCCTCGAGGCAATTCCGCAGCTAGTATAGTCTCTCTCAGGATTCTATTTATTTTCTGTCCAATTGCATTCCGGACAGTTATTATACTTATTTGGTTTCTCTTAGAAATTGCTCATGTACTTGTGACACCGGGTTCTGGGGTGTATTTGGGTTTAAATTCAAAAAATTTAAAGTTGCTAAATATTTCATTATTAATCCTGAAGAATATACTGATGTGTTGTTTTAAATCGTATAAAAGAAGTGTTTTCAAAATTATTAAAACAAGAACTCGATTAAGTATTTCAGTTGGCTTGCCTGACAGCGGTGTCAGGCGCCACCACGATCCTTAGTAAATTTTGGGTCGTGACACATATGAATTTGCTTCAGAAAATTTCCTAATAGTGTTTTATTAGAAGAAACTCTATTTTTCCTTAAATTTCAGCGTGTATTTTAATCTTTTATTCTAAACAGGGTATAAACAAGGAAGCTAGGACTGCTAAGGTTACTCCTTATCGAACGTATGATTTGGATGAGCTTTAAGAGGCCACTAAAAACTTTGATATGAAAAATCTAATCTGAGGCATATAACCTAGTCTTATACTGCTTCTCACGCCCAACTCTAGTAATAAAAATGATAAGCGGTCGCTGCAAATATAATCCGGTCTAAAAGTCCGGAGTCGAATCCCACAGATAACTAAGGCTTAGTTGTAACTATTTAACATTACTAAAAAGACAAGATGGAATAATTTTTTAAATTATAAAGATTGNNNNGAATTGTAAACAATTGGAATAAATGTGTAAGGTAATGGTTTTCCCCATTGTTGATTTCCTTGGTTGTATGTTTCTTATAGCGTTGACTTAGTTGCCTCTATCAATCATGAACTCTCCAACCATCATAAATCTCTCTCAAGCAATTATGATAATTTACTAGACACACTCTCTCAAGCTACGCTAGCTAGATTCGCATTACAGTTCACTTAGATTGCACCCGAGATATCGTTATCTCTAATCCAACCTCTAAACCCTCGGTTATGACTCTCGCCTATACTCCGGGAGTGATGTTGTTCAGACAACTACCTAAATATGCACTCTCTCTCAAGCAGATACATAATAAATATGAACGTCTAATTGAGGATCCTTTCAATCAACCACAATCAACACGTAGTTGAACAAATAGAAATTAACAACCAATTCAAAACTATATTAATATAACAACCAAGTCATCCCCAACGGGTTTCACCCAAAACCTTAGATAACAAATTAGCTATTCATAATAGTATGTAAAACTACAATACTAAAAGTCATAACCAACAATGAAAAATAAGAAGAGGAAGAAAAAACTCGTAGAAGAATTCCCAAGCCTTGATCCTGTTGTGTCTCTCCTCCAAAAGTAATCCAAAACAACAACATCGGTCTCCTTAGCCTCCTTAGGTCTAGTTTTATGTCAAAAGTGTGTCCAACTCTTAAACATACCATTTTTCATGTATATATACCAAGTAGGGTCGGGCCCAAATAATTATACCTTCACCTACGCGAAAAAGGACAATAATTCACGTCTGGACTGCCGCGGCCGCGGTCAGGACCGAGGTGAACCGCGGAAAACACTGCCTCAGCTCCGCGGTCGCGATTTTGACCGCGTTTTGCACCCTGTTCCGTTTGGAATTTGGAAAAACATAAAACATGAATGTTATAGCTCTTTGAGTTATATTTCGAACCATATATTGTGGATCCCAAATGAAGTTATGAGAAAAATATGATGTGGATTTTACTAGATAGTGCGCAATATGCCTACTCGAGTCTTCGTTTTGTTGTTTTATCATCTGTTGATCCCCGAATATGATACCGGCTTAATTCTTTGGGATTTTACTCAGACTTAAAAGCTCCAAGTCACTTGAATTTATTACATAACATCTATATAGCTCAGAATCACTCCTACAAGGCATAAAACACACCGTTAGTGCAAAACACTAGCGATTAAAGCACAAACTCAACAAAAGTGCAGTAAATTAGAGTGTAATAATCGACTAAAATACGTAATTATAGCCTATCATCAACACCCCGCACTTAAACCTTTGCTCGTCCTCGAGCAATCAAACTACACTTTTTTTTATAGACACGACCTTTTTAAACAATTCTCCTAACTCATCACACCAAGAGTATTTAAAATAGACTAAGCACAAAAGTGTAACATCTTCACCTCAATATTTGACTCCCAAGTACCATGCATTATTCACAACTCACCCACTTACTCTAACATAGAGGTCACTGACATTACCTTTCCTTCATGAATCAAGTGCCCTCACACAACAAAAGAGAGTAGTTCCATACAATAAAATTTAAGAACACTTAGGAACTCAAGATAGAAAACATTCACTCACTCTCAGAAATAATATTCATATATCACAAAAAATGCACCATAAGCTTGCCCATAGTGTATTACTCCCACTAATCGAGCTCATTCAATCTAGGATCAATTTGTACTTTATTTGGTTATAATATAGGCTACGGGACAGGTAGGATACATATAGATATAAGAGTGACTACACCTCCCTAAGCACTTTAATACATATATTGTTAACATTCAAACCACATACTTATGTCAAACCAAACTCCACCTTCACATCAATCTATATTACCACATACTTCTTTAAGCACAATTACAGCAAGAGTCACCACTTATTAAAGAAATATTTTTTTTTCAATTCAAATGGCTTTTGCTCTTTCAAATCGGTGCACCTTTCTCCTTATTTCATTAGTTCCACTCAAAAGCTAAACCAACCACCCCACACTTTAACTTTTACAAAGTTTATAACAATTCAAGTGCTCATGAGAGGTTACAATGGTTCAAATAGATGGTTAATTCAAACAAATGGGTAAGGCTTGTAATATGGTTGCCAAAGAAACAGGATTACAGTCTCAAAAGGGTTAACTACGATACATAAATATTAGGTGGGTAAAATATACATATTTGGCTCAACAAAGAAATGCCTATATCACTTCCTAGACTGAATAAAACTACTATTTTTCTTTGCAAACACACGGGGCAAGTTCTAGTCATCAAATGCAATGCACAGAATATAACGAATCTTTACACACACATGGCATATGACTCACTCAAGATTGGATCATCAAGACACTCTAGTCAAAGCAGTTAAGCAAAGTTAAGATCATATAATTTAAGGTACTTTTACAAGAGTCAAAAATTGAGCCTAAGCGTCACAACCAAAGTACTAAGTATTCTCAAGGCATAGCAAAGTCAAGATATATTTCTTCAATTCAAAACACAACATAATGTCTCATATTCCTAAAAAAAACTAACTACACCCGGTTCAAATAAAACCCTTGGAAAAGAACCGTGGCACAAAGAAAAACCAAAGGGGAATTATTACACTACCTACAAAGAAATTTTTTTTTAGACTTAAATCCCTCAAGAAAATTGTCTAATAGATCCATCGTCGGGAAAAGTCCAATATTTTCTATTTGAAAAAATTATTCAATTAAACTAACACAACTAAAATAGCATAGAAAGTCACCCAGACAATCTCCTCACCCCACACTTAAAATTGTGCATTGTCCCAATGCACACCATAACTAATAAAAGGATAAAAGAGTCTCCCTGGCAGGCCAAAGGCCGAAGCACTAACAGTGTCACGGGGTACTCAGACTTCTCCCAAGCTTGGTCCTTCGTACGGGTACCTCACACTTAGTTCCAACCATTTGGTTTGTTGTTGCATCATTCCAATACATTTGCTTTCCATGCTCCTAGAAAATAAAAAATTGAGACTACAAAAATTATACAATTTAAAAAAATAAAAAAATAAAAAAAGCAATAAAGTTGGGTTGCCTCCCAACAAGCGCTTGATTTAATGTCGCGGCACGACGCGAATCACTTTTTGCCTGCACCTCGAGCTTATGAATTGAATCCCCAATTTGGCATCAAGTATTCGGCTATGCTCTAGGGGTGGAGGAACAAATCTAATTGGCCCAAGCAACCATTGTACTATTCTACAGTTCTTGGCTTTTAGATGAGGTATGTAGTCCTGTCTTTCTGGCAAGAAACATTTCAGACTGTAGGCACCTTGTTCCTCATTCCTTGACTTCTCAATCGGCTCGGATGACTCTATTTCCATATCGTCATCCAAGCACAATATAGAAAAATGTTTGGAGTGAGGGCCAATGCGCTCAAACATATGAACTTCAGAACTTTCAACATCCTCAACATCAATGATACTAAAGTCAAAAGAATTTGTATCCTCAATGTCCTTGGCTGACTCTAGTCTCACTTCTTCAACATTGACATCCTCAAATTATAGTTGGCTAGGTTGTTGATGTTCTACTCTGACCTCCCCAATTAACACCTCAATTTCATATTCTTCTTGGCTAATATCACCAATATTGGCTTGTTGAGCATTAACAGCTCCAACCACTTGACTCAATTGAGCCTTCAACTTGTGAATAGTTGCCTCTTGCCTTTCTATCTGCAATTGTTTTTCATTGTTTTGTTACATAAGGCACTTTAGCATATCCTTGATCTCCTTCAGGTCCGCATTCCCAAGTTCTTTGTTCTTATTAACTTCATAAGAAAAGTTATAACCATCATAGTAAGTGGTTGGGGGAAAATAAGAAATATAAGCACAACCATGAAGGTGACCATTTTTACCACCACACATATCACACACATTCCACAAATAAGATTGAGTTGGTGCCCATAACTCGCTCTCATGAATGTTTTGAAAGTTTAACCACGGGTGGTTACCTTCACAATATATATGGAGATTAATAGTAGAGTTATCTACACCTTGTCACGACCCGGATTTTCCACCATCGGGAGTCGTGATGGCGCCTACTAGTGGGAGCTAGGCAAGCCAAAACTTACTTACATTCCCATTTTAAATATGATGTCTCATTTTAAACATTAGAAATAACACTATGATTACAGCGGAATAATTAAATTTAGCGGAAGACTTAACAAGTTTTACTAGATACGATGCAAAAAAACCCAAACATAATACACTACCCAAGAACTGGTGTCACAATACTCACGAACTTCTAAGAATATTACACATAACTGTCTGAAAGAAATATAACACTGTTTATCTCGAATACATGAGATAACAGACTAAAAAGTAAAGATAGAAGAGACAACGGGTCCTGCGGACGCCTGCAAGGCTACATCGATGTCTCGGTGGTCGGAATATCAACAATCACACTATTGCCGCTGCTACTGTCCGTAACCTGTATCTGCGCAAAAAGAGCGCAGAGTGTAGCATCAGCACAACTGACCCCATGTGCTGGTAAGTGCCTGGCCTATCCCAGCGAAGTAGTGACAAGGCTAGGACCAGACACCCACATAAAACTGTATTGTTCAAAACATATCCATATACAACAAAATAGCAGGAAGGAATATTGAATATTTAGAAAGGGAAAACATACTCTGGGGTAGCAGCAAAATATAATATCAGAAAATAATATGAACAATGGAATAAAATTCACTTTCAAGTCTCAATTCATCTTGTCGCGACGTGCAACCCGATCCCATTTCATTTCATATCTCGTGGTAGGCGTACCACTCGCTCCCATTTCAATATAATCTCATTCTCAATATGTCACCAGCAACTATGGCCAATACAGTACATAATAGGCTACCGGCAACTATGGCCAATGCCAACAATCATATAAATGTGGTAGGCGTACCACTCGCTCCCATTTCATATAGGCTACTGGCACTATGGCCAATGCCAACAATCATATAAACTGTGGTAGGCGTACCACTCGCTCCCATTTCGTATAGGCTACCGGCACTATGGCCAATGCCAACAATCATATAAACTGTGGTAGGCGTACCACTCGCTCCCTTTTCACTTTATATAAGTGGTCGGCGTGCCACACGATCCCATTTCATATATGTTACCGGTACGAAACCAATAATCTTTAATTAACAATATATATATTACCGGTATTAAATCAATAATCTTTAATCAACAACATATATATTACCGGTATTAAACCGATAATAATTATTCAACAATATATATATTACCGGTATTAAACTAATAATTTTTAATCAACAACACATATATTACCGGTATTAAACCAATAATGATTATTCAATAATATATATATATATTACCGGTATTAAACCAATAATAATTATTCAACAATATATATATTACCGGTATTAAACCAATAATCTTTAATCAACAACACATATATTACCGGTATTAAACCAATAATGATTATTCAATAATATATATATTACCTGTATTAAACCAATAATAATTCCTTAAATAAAATCACATAAGATTTTCACAAATTTAATCCATTTAAGACTCACGGTCATACTCGACCCCCAACATATAGATACTCGTCACCATGCCTATACGTCGGACTCCATACATAACAATTAGCACATAAACTCAACTCCTATTCCCTCAAGCTAGGATAGATCAAACACTTACCTCGAAAGTTTACGGTCAATTCAATCCGTAGCAATGTCCTTTCCTTTCGAATTTGGCTCCAATTCAATCGTATCTATACATAATTGATTTAATATCATCAATATTACTTAACAAACTAGTTCAAATGGCTAAATATATTTTCTACAACATTCTGTCCGGAATAGTAAAAACCGACCCCGGGCTCACGTGGTCAAAACACGAGGTTCGAACCAAAATAAATTCACCCATCCATCCACGAGTTCAAATATATAATTTGTTCTTAAGTTCGACCCCAAAATGAGGTCTAAATCACATATTCTTTGAAAACTCTAACTCTACCCAATTCTCTAATTTTCTACCTATTTTCACATGTTTAGGCCTAAGAATTCGAATAATATTGATGGAAGATGAAGAAAACAAGTCAAGAATCACTTACCCAACAAGTTTGATGAAGAATCGCCCAAGAATCGCCCAAAAAGCTGTGGAGAAGAGAGAGTTTGAGAAATGGGATTTTTACACATTTCTGTTCTGTTTCAGAACTTAAATAACTAGGCAGAAAAATTGCTCTATGCGATCGCAGGGCCTGGGATGCGATCGCATAGAAGAAAAGAAGGGGGCTAAAGTTTGCTCTATGCGATCGCGGGGGAAGAAATGCGATCGCATAGAAGGAATACTGGGCCTCAATATTTACTCTATGCGATTGCGGGGAGTAGTATGCGATCGCGTAGAAGGAAACAGGCAAAGCTATGCGATCGCAGCGATATTATTGCGATCGCATAGAACAAAACGGGGCAACAGAAATTTAGTCTATGCGATCGCGGAGGCTCTTATGCAATCACATAGAGTAAAGTACCAGATACCAGAAACCAGCAGAACACCAGATTTTTCAAAGTCTAAAACACCCCGACACCTATCCAAAATTCACCAGAGCCCTCGGGGCTACAAACCGAATATGTACACTTACTCAAAAACATCATACGAACTTGGTCGCGCGATCAAATCACCAAAATAACATCAAAATCAATGAATTGAGCCTTAAAACCCAAGAAATCTTTCAAAATTTCATAACTTCCAAATTTTCCAATTTAAGGCCGAAACACGTCAAACGACGTCCGTTTTCAACCAAACTTTACAAGAAGCGCTTAACCAATATTTATGACCTGTACCAGGCGTCAGAACCAAAATACGAGCCCGATACCATTACTTTTTGATCAAATTTCAGTTTCATTTTTCTTAAACATTTTCAGAAAACAATTTAACAGAAAAATTCTTTTACCGGGGTTCTAGACCTCGGATTTCGATTCCGGGCATACACCCTAGTTCCATATTTTTCTACGGATTTTCTGAGACCGTCAAATCACGGGTCCGGGTTCGTTTACCAAAAATGTTGACCAAAGTCAACTATATCAATATTAATATCAAAATTCTTCAAATTTTTCACATAATTCATATATTTCAACATAAAAATTTTCCGGCTTCGCGCCCGGACTGCGCACGCAAATCGAGGCAACTATAAATGAGGTTTTCAAGGCCTCAGAAGCTCGAAATGACTGAGAAAACAAGTGATGACCCTTTGGATCGTCACATTCTCCACCTCTAAAACAACCGTTCGTCCTCGAACGGACAAAAGAAAGAAGTACCTGAGTCAGGGAATAGATGAGGATATCGGCTCCGCATGTCAGACTCGGACTCCCAGGTCGATGCCTCAGGAGGCTGACCTCTCCACTGAACTCGCACAGAAGGAAAACTCTTCGACCTCAACTGTCGAACCTGCCGGTCTAGAATAGCTACCGGCTCCTCCTCATAAGATAGATCCTTGTCCAATTGGACAGTGCTGAAATCTAACACGTGCGATGGATCGCCGTGATATTTTCGGAGCATGGATACATGAAACACTGGATGCATAACTGACAAGCTAGGTGGCAAGGCAAGTTTATAAGCCACCTCTCCCACACGATCAAGAATCTCGAATGGGCCAATAAACCTGGGGCTAAGTTTGCCCTTCTTCCCAAATCTCATCACGCCCTTCATAGGCGACACTCGGAGCAATACTCGCTCACCAACCATGAAAGCTATATCTCGAACCTTACGATCTGCATAGCTCTTTTGCCTGGACTGAGCTATACGAAGCCTATCTTGAATGATCTTGACCTTATCTAAGGCCTCCTAAACTAGATCCGTACCCAACAACCGAGCTTCTCCCGGTTCAAACCATCCAACTAGAGAACGACACCGCCTACCATATAAAGCTTCATAAGGAGCCATCTGAATGCTCGATTGATAGACGTTATTATAAGCAAACTCTATCAAAGGCAGGAACTGGTCCCACGAACCTCCAAAATCAATAACACAGGCTCGAAGCATATCCTCTAATATCTGAATTGTCCTTTCGGACTGACCGTCCGTCTGGGGATGAAAGGATGTACTTAGCTGGACTTGGGTGCCCAACTCTCGTTGAACTGCCTTCCAGAAGTGCGAGGTAAACTGCGTACCTCGATCTTAAATGATAGGGATATGCACACCATGAAGGCGAACAATCTCCCTGATATAAATCCTAGCTAATCTCTCGGACGAATAGGTAGGGGCAACCGGAATAAAATGAGCTGACTTGGTCAGCCTATCAACAATAACCCAAACTGCATCAAACTTCTTCCGAGTCATCGGAAGGCCAGTAACGAAGTTCATAGTGATCTGCTCCCACTTCCACTTAGGAGCTCAATTCTCTGAAATAAACCACCAGGTCTCTAATGCTCATATATTTAACCTATTGACAGTTCGAGCACCGCGCCGCATATGCCACAATATCTTTTTTTCATTCTACACCACCAATAATGTTGCTGCAAATCCTGATACATCTTCGTTGCGCCTGGATGAATAGAATACCGGGAACTGTGAGCTTCCTCTAGAATCAATTCTCGAAGCCCATCAACATTTGGAACACAAATTCGCCTTGCAAATCTCAGAATTCCATCAGCACCTAAGGTGACCTGCTTGGCACCTCCGCGCTGAACCTTGTCTTTAAGGACACATAAATGAGGATCATCAAATTGTTGATCGCGGATACGCTCCAATAATGAAGAGCGAGCGACCGTGCAAGCTAGTACTAGACTAGGCTCAGAAATATCCAACCTCACAAATCGGTTGGCTAAGGGCTGAACATCTAAGCAAGCTGCCTCTAATCGACCGGAATATAAGCAAGATTGCCCATACTGGCTGACTTCCTGCTCAAAGCATCGGCCACCACATTTGCTTTTTCCCGGGTGATATAAAATGGTGATATCATAATCCTTAAACAATTCTAACCACCTTCTCTGCCTCAAATTCACTCCTTCTGTTTAAACAGGTACCGAAGACTCTTGTGATTAGTGAATATTTCACATGCCACGCCATACAGATAATCTCCAAATCTTCAATGCGTGAACAAGTGCCGCCAACTCCAGATCATGAACTGGATAGTTCTTTTCATAGATTTTCAACTGCCTCGAAGCATAGGCAATGACCTTGCCATCCTGTATCAACACTGCACCAAGCCCAATACGGGAAGCATCATAATAGAATGTATAAGGTCCCGAACCTGTGGGCAAAACCAATATCGGTGCTGTGGTCAAGGCTGTCTTGAGCTTCTGAAAGCTCGCCTCACATTCGTTTGACCATTCGAATTGGACACCTTTCTATGTCAATCTAGTCATCGGGGTTGCAATAGATGAAAACCCTTCCACAACCCGACGATAATAACCTGTTAATCCCAAGAAACTCCGAATCTCGGTGGATGATGTCGGTCTAGGCCAGTTCTTGACTGCCTCAATCTTCTTTGGATCAATCTGAATACCTGCTGTCGTCACAATATGACCCAGGAATGCAACTGAACTTAGTCAAAATTCACACTTTGAAAATTTGCATATAGTTGGCTATTTTTCAGAGTCTGAAGAGCCACTCTGAGACGTTGCGCATGATCCTCCTGATTGCGGGAGTATATCAATATATCATCAATGAAGACTATTACAAATAAGCCTAAATAAGGCCTGAACACTCGATTCATCAATTCCATAAAAGTTGCTGGGGCATTTGTCAACCCAAAAGACATGACCAGGAATTCATAATGGTCGTACCGAGTGCGGAATGCTGTCTTAGGGACATCAAATGCCCTAATCTTCAGCTGATGATAGCCAGACCTCAAGTCTATCTTCGAAAAGACCTTGTCACCCTGAAACTGGTCAAATAAATCATCAATTTGTGGAAGTGGATTTTTTTATTTTTGATGGTAACCTTATTCAACTGCCGATAATCAATACACATTCTCACCGATCCGTCTTTCTTCTTTACAAATAATACCGGCGCACCCCACGGCGAAACACTAAGTCTAATGAAACCCTTTTTAATACTACGTCGAGCCTTAACATGAGAAGTAACTTCGCGGCTAGTATGACCAAAGATTTCTTTCCACTCTATACGAGGCAAATTTGGCAGAGCTAAGGTCACAGTCTTGGCATGGCAATCCAAGATAGCATGATATGGAGGTAGCCAATCCATCCCCAATATAATATCGAAGTCCACCCTATCTAAAGTAATTAATCAGTACGGGTCTCAAGACCCTCAAACACAATCACACAGGAATAATGCACCCAGTCGACTACTATAGAGTCACCCACCGGTATAGGTACATAAACAGGAAACTCAAGCATCACTGGGCATAGCCAGGTAGGGTACAAAATAGGATGACGCATACGAATACGTAGACCCAGGGTATAATAGCTCTGAAGTATCTCTAATAAAATTCAGAATTGGTACCTGTAATGTCTGCACCTGAGGACTCAGTCTCGGGCCTACCTCTGGTGACCTGAGCTCCACCTCTAACACCTCTACCTCCACCTCTAACACCTCTTCCACCGCCTCTAGCTGGATGGACAGGCTGTGGAGCAACTGGGGCCTGAATCCTAGCACGAGAATCCTGCTGCTACGACTGAGCACCTCTCAATCTCGGGCAATGTCTCCTGATATGACTAAAATCTCCACACTCATAGCACTTACGAGAATGATGTAGCTGAGGAAACTGGGACTGCTCCGGTCGACCTAAACGACCACTTGAAGCACCTTGAGTGACAGTGAAAGTTGACCGACAGGGCCTGGGAACATGGCTGCTGCCATAATCACCCCTACCTCCAGATGATGTACCATTGAATCTGCTTGCATGGCGGGGCCTCTTATCCGACCTACGTCCGCCTCCTTATGGCAGAACAACCTCAACTTCACGGCCCACGTTGGCCGCCTCCTAAAACGTGGCCTCACTTCCGGCCTGAGCCGCTGCATCTGACTGACCCATCACAGCTGGCTGAACCCCTGGAAGTAAACCTGCTCGAATGACACTTTCCACAAAGCCTACCAATTGGACTAGAGCATCCTAAAGAACTGAGGTATCAATGAACCCTTCTGGGACTTGAGCTAGGCCCACTGGAGCTACTGGGGCTGGAACCTCCTCCTCAACATGAATCTGAGGTTCTGCCACTGGTGCTGTTGCTCGAGAATGAGCTCTGCCCCTGCCTCGGCCCCTAGGACGGCCTCGACCTCGTCCTCTGCCCCTAGCGGGAGCTGCTGCCGGGGCCTCAGGCTGTTGGTCATTAGATGAGGAAGCGCGTGTTCTTGCCATCTGCGGAAGAACAGAGTAGAAATTCAATTAGCATTTGAAGAACAAATTTGCACGATAGGAAAGAATGAAGGTGAAAATTTTTCCTAACTCTGTAGCCTCTAGGGATAAATACAGATGTCTCCATACCGATCCCTCAGACTCTACTAAGGTTGTTCATGAGTTGTGAGACCTGTGCAACCTAGAGCTCTGATACTAACTTGTCACGATCCGGATTTCCCACCATCGGGAGTCGTGATGGCACCTACTAGTGGGAGCTAGGCAAGCCAAAACTTACTTACATTCCCATTTTAAATACGATGTATCATTTTAAACATTAGAAATAACAATATGATTACAGCGGAATAATTAAATTTAGCGGAAGACTTAACAAGTTTTACTAGATACGATGCAAAAAACCCAAACATAATACACTACCCAAGAACTGGTGTCACAATACTCACGAACTTCTAAGAATATTACACATAACTGTCTGAAAGAAATATAACACTGTTTATCTCGAATACATGAGATAACAGACTGAAAAGTAAAGATAGAAGAGACAACAAGACCTGTGGACGCCTACAAGTCTACCTCGATGTCTCGGTGGTCGGAATATCAACAATCGCACTGCTGCCGCTGCTACTGTCCGTAACCTGTATCTGTGCAAAAAGAGCGCAGAGTGTAGCATCAGCACAACCGACCCCATGTGCTGGTAAGTGCCTGGCCTATCCCAGCGAAGTAGTGACAAGGCTAGGACCAGACACCCACATAACCTGTGCAGGTCAAAACATATCCATATACAACAAAATAGCAGGAAGGAATATTGAATATTTAGAAAGGGAAAAACATACTCTGGGGTAGCAGCAAAATATAATATCAGAAAATAATATGAACAATGGAATAAAATTCACTTTCAAGTCTCAATTCATCTTGTTGCGGCGTGCAACCCGATCCCATTTCATTTCATATCTCGTGGTAGGCGTACCACTCGCTTCCATTTCAATATAATCTCATTTCTCAATATGTCACCAGCAACTATGGCCAATAACAGTACATAATAGGCTACCGGCAACTATGGCCAATGCCAACAATCATATAAATATGGTAGGTGTACCACTCGCTCCCATTTCATATAGGATACCGGCACTATGGTCAATGCCAACAATCATATAAACTGTGGTAGGCGTACCACTCGCTCCCATTTCATATAGGCTACCGGCACTATGGCCAATGCCAACAATCATATAAACTGTGGTAGGCGTACCACTCGCTCCCTTTTCACTTTATATAAGTGGTCGGCATGCCACACGATCCCATTTCATATATGTTACCGGTACGAAACCAATAATCTTTAAT
>MU743493.1:30464-42035 GCA_026770625.1 Nicotiana glauca | reverse complement strand
TAATAGAATACTTACTAAGTATTTTTAATGAAGTCCATCCCTTATTTAATTATCAGTTGGGTTGGGTAGTATGCATGCAACCTGCCAGGCTTGCTCAGTCGGGTTTACTCGGTTGAGCGCCGGTCGCGCTCCTCGGATTTTGGGGCGTGACAAAAACAGAACTGCCAACGCTGACTTCAAAATACAAGATAAATCTGATTTTACGTATTATGCAATCTAAACTAAAGGTAATGAAGGGGTGAAATGTAAAGCAAGTTTACTGCTATTATCCGAATTATATCTTTGATTAGTCGATTTATAGTAATTTATCCTGTTACCTTTTTGACAAATTCTTAAACATTAAGGCGAGAGCAAAATACTTAATTCTTGTACGTGAGTACTAAACTTTTCAAATTCACTATGCTATTCCACAGCCATATGAATGTGCAAGAACCATTTTCCAGATAGGAGGAGCTAACACTTTACTTAAGTGAAAATCAGAGACAGAAAATTCAGCATATAACAGAGAGAACACAAGCAATCCACTGCTTGCTCTGTCTTCATGAGTACCTGCTGAAAACCATCAACAATTTGTTGTTCTTATTTTTCTCTAAACTTAGTTTAATCATATTGTCACAAGCTAATCTCAGAACTCTCAACTCCCACTGAGAAAATCATCATAACCATCACCCCTTCGACGTGTGAATGGATCAGAATGGCTATAGGTAGTAAAGAGTAAAGGTTAAAACAGATGTAGGACTAATTGAAAAAAATACAAATGTCATTGGCATTCAACATACAGAAGTAACTAAAGCTAAAACAACTTGCATACAGGTACCGAAATACACCCAGTGTGGAGCTCGGCCGAACCCTGTAGCTTTAGTCCAAACCTTGTATTTTTATTAAGAAATCCACTAAATATGTACAAAAATTAATTTCAGAAACCAGTTATTAACATGTGATGTCCGCTATCCTAGAATTTAGAACCTATAAAGTTCAAATCTTGGCTCCGCCTTAGAGTACACCACCATAGTGACCCCCGTAACAAAAGGAAAAATATTAACTTTACCATATTAGCACACGGAATATAAGTTCAATACTGGAGCAACAGTGAACCGACACTTAAACCGACAAAGACCGGCTCACGATTCATGACCTAGAATTGTAACCATATCGCAAATTGAAAGCTAAAGATCCAAATTTTAAAGAAAGAAAAAACATAGATTAATATTGAATATGCGTATACCCAAAAACTGAGAAAAAACATAGATTAATATTGAATATGCGTATACCCAAAAACTGGCGTTGATCAGCAAAATTATGATATTCTTGGGACTGAGGAATTGCTGGAGTAACAATCATAAGCATTATGAAGCAGAAGATTGCAACTCCCCATGCCCACACAGTTCTCTTCCTCATTTTTTTGCGTTCGCGTGCCCTAATTGTGATGAAGCTCAAGTTCTGCCCAGAGAAGACTTCGATTTTCAGGTGATCTTTTTTCAACGGAAGGAAACTTACCCGCTAAGTCGTTTGATTTTCAGAAACGGGTATACTTCGGCTTTAACCAAACTAGTACTAGAGCCCCTTTGTATTGACTTTAAAAAAGTGGTGATTAAAAGCAGTTTTAAGTGTTGTAACTTATTTTTTTAATAAACAGTTATATATTTGGATAAAAGTGCTGAAACTTAAAAAAAAATTATTGAATTGTTTGGCAAACAAGTAGTGGTAAGCACTTTTTCTGATTAAAAAAATAAAAATATAAAAATTTTGGTATTATAAAAATGAAGATGTAGAGGAAAGAAGAGGATAATTTTGGTATTATAAAAACTTATAAGGGCAAGAAAGTAATTTTAATGGTCAAACTAAAATGGCTTTTAAGCCAAAATAAAAAAAGTTGGGGCTAGCCAACTTGTTGTTTTTGGCTTTTTTTAAGCACTTTTTAGCTTTTTTTAAGCAGCTTTTTTTGGTTGCCAAACACTCCAAAAAATAAAAAAGTGCTTAAAAACTGATTTGACCAGCTTTTAAGCACATCCAAACACCCTCTTAGTATGGACATAAAGCATATCAAATAATTATTTGGGTTATTTAAATTATGTGCAAATAACCTTAAATTAAACCTTCTATATATAAATTATAAATAATTATTTGATATTAATTAAGAAGCAGGATATGAAATTATTTTTCAAATCTTTTATAGGATAATTTGTTTTCTTTTTCTATATCTGTAATAACTCAACCCCTTGATTTTGACACTTGTATTATATTTTACGGTCAATATTAAAGAATATTATACATGTAACATTGTATATGTCTTGTTTGAGCACAGTAAATTATTATTATTTTAACAAAATTCTTACTACCACTTTATCTTTCATATCAAATTCAAATTTTCTTATCCTTCTACATTTTTAGACATAATCTTTTTCTCTTTTTTGTTCCTTGCTTATAGTTTTTGCAATATTTATTACTTAATATTGTTATACTATAATGTGATCTTTTATTAATCTTGTTTATTGCCCTTTTAATAATCATCGATAAATGTAAAAACAAAATTATTCTTGAAATTTAATATATTTTTATACTATTATCCACTTACTCAAATCTCTTTCATCATTTAAATCTATTAATAATATTTTGACTATTATTTAATAATTTCATTTATTTATTTTTAATAAATTTAAAAATATAAGTATCCTCGCACTATATCTATTTTTCCTCTTTATACATATATAAATATCCCCAGACCCCCATTAGTGGAATTTTATAAGGTTGTTGTTGTTGTACATAATTTTTTACCTATACTCAAAAAAAGGAAACTTTAATTTTCTATTCAATTAAAAATTCAAACTGAAGTATGATACTTTTCTTATATTTGATAGTTCTCTATCGTGAATATATATATCACATTTTATTTTAAAATATAACTTTGAATTAGTCTAAAAATTAATACATAAGTTCTTTTATAATGTTTTAAATCTATTAATTTTTTTATAATTAATTTTTATATTACGTGCATTTATTTTGTAATCTATTGATACAAATTTGAATTTTAAGAACGTTGTAACGTCAAATTCAAATAGTGTTTCCTTTTCATTTCTAATAGTAAACTTTTAATAATTTAACGTAATTTTCCTATTTTTTATATCTAATATATAGTCTTATTACG
Source organism: Nicotiana glauca (assembly GCA_026770625.1). Classification (NCBI taxonomy): domain Eukaryota; kingdom Viridiplantae; phylum Streptophyta; class Magnoliopsida; order Solanales; family Solanaceae; genus Nicotiana; species Nicotiana glauca. The sequence continues at coordinate 38,890 of MU743493.1, read as the reverse complement.
TTATGTGACTTTTTATTAACTTATAACTTTATTTAATACTATTATCATTCTTTAATATAATATCGATAAATATATAATTATTTTAATCATAAAATAAATATTTATTTTGTTTTAAAATATTGCTTGAATTTTTTTAATTATTTAATTTTAATAATATTTTTAAGTATTGTATATTTACTTTATTTTATTTTATAAACGTATGATTATAAATATCCTCAAATTATCTCTAAGTTATTTTTATTATTCAATATTTTTAATTTTTAATTTTATTTATTAGACTTGAGTTACATGGACTTATCCATATTATTAATTTTTTTATCACAATATAAAAAACTTTCTGATCTCAAATTTAAATTAGTTATTACCCTTTTTCTCTATGATAAAAAATCTTAATTTTATTTTTTTCTATTTATTAATTATTTTTGATATTATATTATTCAATTCCTAATAATATTACACTGTCATGTGAATTTTTATTAGTTTTTTTGAATTTAATATCTATTTCTACTACAATGATACTATTATAATATAGATAAAAATTAAATAAATTTTTAATCTCAAACTCAAATAATTTTTATCATTCTATTTTTTAAATTGGACCATGTTTTTAAAGATTTGTGTTATGCTTTCAAACTTAAACTAACTGCGCTCAATTCAAATATTAATCATACAAAAATATTTTCTTCATTATTTGAACACATTATATCTAAACGTTGTAATATTTTACGTATAAAATATTTGTTTGCCCAATTTATTAATATTAATATAACTTTATTATTCTTGTATACTTTATGTAAGATCTTAATTTGCTTCTTGAATTTCTTAGTTTTAAACTCAATAGATCTTTAATGTCTTAAGTAAATTTTAGTTTTATTTGATATTTTAACTTACTCCAAATATAAATAGTCATAGGATATCTAAATTTACGTATTTTTATATTTTTATTATAGTTTTTAATTAATTTTATCTCCATATTTCTAGCTAACATAGAAGAAAATCTATGAGTGGATCAATATATAGATATAAATATACATAGAGAACTAGATATAGATACAAATATAAATATAAATATAAATATCATATAAATATAAATATAAACATAGATATATAAATTAAATTTTTCTAAGATCTATTTTAGATTATGTATAAGGTTCATTAAACCATTTCCATTTAATGTATTTCTATTTATAATTTAAATTTTTAATATTGTCTTAAAATTGCTAAGTGACTTCATTTTAGCTTGTCATTTGGCTTAACCACATGCTTCACTACTCTCCTTTTAATATAATATAGATATAGATGTTTAGGGCATATAAAATGTTTAGTGACTGGAAAAGTATTTTCCTGAAAATATATTATGTAAATTAGTACTAATGTTTACAAATCAGATAGCATATTCATTAAATTTTAAAGTGTTGATTTTTTATAATATATAAATATTAGGTGGTGTGCTATAAATTTAAATGTAAAAGATATTAGTATTAAGAAATGTAGCTCAAAGTAACAATATAAAACAAGACGATAAGTAGAATAAGAGAAGAAGAGATAACTTTCTTATTTCATCAAGAGTTTGAGTGTGTTCCATCTCATATTTCATGCCTCTATTTATACTATTACATATGAAGGTTACAAAATAATTGTCTTAAACATGACATTAACAATTGAGATCATGGGGGAAGATCGTGGAGAGAGGTTATAGAGGTGTGGGAGTTACAATCACAGTAGTAATGAGTAGTGGGAGGTTATTTACATCATGGGTGAAGGTAGTGGGAGTATTGAACATCCACATTTACTAAAGATTTTATAACACTCCCCCATGGATGTCCAAAAATAGCTAATATGCCTCGTTAAAACCTTACTAAGAAAAAATCCTGCGGGAAAAAATCTTAGCGAAGGAAAAAGAGCACACACATCTGTAATACGCTTTATTTGTTGCCTCGTTAAAAACCTTACAAGTAAAACCCAGTGGGACAAAACCTAGGTTAAGGGAAAAAGAGTATAGTACGTATCTTATTCTCCTTCATGAAAACATCACTTTATTTTTCGAAGACGGCGCATTCTAATCTTCTGTCTCAACTTCTCAAATGTTGAGGTTGGTAATGCCTTAGTGAACAGATCAGCCAAATTTTTACATGAACGAATCTGTTGAACATTAATTTCACCATTTTGTTGAAGATCATGTGTGAAAAAGAACTTTGGTGAAATGTACTTTGTTCTGTCTCCTTTGATATATCCTCCTTTCGGTTGAGCAATGTATGCATCATCGTCTTCGTATAGTGTAGTTGGATTATCTGTTTTCATAGGAAAACTACACATTTCCTGAATATGCTGAGTCATTGATCTCAACCAAACACACTCCCGACTAGCCTCGTAAATGGCTATTATCTCAGCATGAGTTGAAGATGTGGCAGCTATTGTTTGTTTCATTGAACGCATGATATAGTTGTACCTCCGTATGTAAGCAAATAGCTTGTTTGAGATCGGGCTTTATGTGGATCAGACAAATAACCTGCATCGACATAGCCAATCATTTCTGACTTGAATTCGTTAGAATAAAACAATCACATATCCATAGTTTTTCGAAGATATCTAAATATATGTGTAACGCCATTCCAATGTCTTCTTGTTGGAGAGGAGCTGAATCTTGCTAATAAGCTTACTGCAAAAGCAATATCTGGTCGAGTATTGTTGGCAAGATACATCAATGCGCCAATTGCACTAAGATATGGAGTTTCATCACCAACGAGCTCTTCATCATTTTCTTGAGGCCGAAATAGATTTTTATTTATATCAAGCGATCTCACAACCATTGGGGTACTCAATAGATGTGCATTATCCATGTAAAATTGCTTAAAAATATTTTCAGTGTACGTTGATTGATGGACAGAAATTCCATTTGGTACATGCTCAATTTGGAGGCCAAGGCAAAATTTTGTCTTACCAATGTCTTTCATTTCAAACTCTTTCTTCAAACACTCTACAGCCTTTGGTAGTTCTTTAAAAGTGTGAATGATATTCAAGTCATCAACATACACAGCTACGATGACAAATTCAGATTCATACCTTTTAATAAAGACACAAGGGCAAATAGGGTCATTTTTGTACCCTTCCTTTAGCAAATACTCGCTAAGGCGATTGTACCACACCCTCCCTGATTGCTTCAATCCGTATGAGGATTTCTGAAGCTTTATTGAATAAATTTCTCTTGAACTTTTATGTGCTTCAGGGACTTTAAATCCTTCTTGGATTTTCATAAAAATTTAATTGTCTAGCGAGCCATATAAGTAGGTTGTGACAACATCCATCAACCGCATATCAAGCTTTTTATAGACTGCCAGATTTATTAGATACCTGAAGGTAATTGTATCTACCACAGGAGAATATGTCTCCATATAATCAATGTCAGGCCTTTGCAAAAACCATTGTGCCACAAGTCGTGCTTTATATCTTATGACTTCACCTTTCTTATTTTATTTTCGCACAAAAATCCACTTGTACCCCACTGGCTTGATACCTTCACGCGTTTGGACTATTGGTCTGAAAACTTCACGTTTTTCGAGTGAAGACAATTTTGCTTGAATTGCATTTTTTCATTTTGGCCAATCATTTCTCTGTCCACATTCATCGACAGATTTTGGCTCAAGATCCTCATCTTGTTGCATTACTTCAACTGCAATGTTATATGCAAAATTATTGTCAACAACAACATTATTCCGGTTCCACTTTTTTCCCGTAGAGACATAACTTATTGAGATATCTTCACTTTCATCATTTCCAGGTACTAGAACCTCCTATGAGGTCTTATTAATTATTATGTCTTTATGCTCTTCTTGAGCAATTGCCTCCATATTATGATCAACTTGATCGTTTGCTCCTTTCCTTTTTCGGAGATTCTTATCCTTTGAACCGATTGGTCTACCACGTTTAAGGCGTGGCCTAGACTCATTTGCATTATCATACTATCCAGCTAGGACATCAACTCGAATGGGAGCATTTATAGCTGGAATATACAATTTAGTACCCCGTGGAAGGTTAGTAAATGCATCTGGTAATTGATTTACAATATTTTGCATGTAAAAGATCTTTTGAACTTCTTGTTCACATTGATTTGTCCGAGAATCCAAATGAGATTAAGATAATACGTTCCAATCTATCTTTTTTTCCAGCAGTTTATTTTCTCCCCCTAATGTTGGAAAAGTTGATTCATCAAAATGAAAATCAACAAATCTGGACAAATATCTTGTCATAGGCTCTAGATATTTAATAATAGAAGGTGTTTCATAACCAACATATACTCCCAACCTTCTTTGGGAGTCCATCTTTGTGCGTTGTTGTGGAGTAGTTGGAACATATACCGCACATCCAAAAATTCTTAGATGGGAAATATTTGGCTCCTGACCGAAAGCCAACTGTAATGGGGAGACTTTATGATAACTGGTTGGCCTTATGCGCACAAGTGCTGCTGAATGCAAAATAGTATGTCCCCACGCTGAAAGGGAAAGTTTTGTCCTCATTAGCAATGGTCTAGCTATTAGTTAGAGGCGCTTAATCAATGATTTTGCTAGACCATTTTGAGTATGAACATGAGCAACCTGATGCTTAACTTTTATTCCAGTGGCCATACAATAGTCAATAAAGGCCTTAGACATAAATTCACCAGCATTATCAAGACGAACTGTCTTAATTACATAATCTAAAAATTGTGCTCTCAACCTTATTATCTGGGCCAACAGTCTCGAAAATACAATATTACAAGTTGACAATAAGCACACATGTGACCATCTCGTAGATGCGTCTATCAAGATCATAAAATACTCGAATGGTCCACATGGAGGGTGTATAGGCCCACATATATCACCCTGTATGCGTTCCATAAATGCAAGGGATTCAATCCCAACTTTAGCTGCTGATAGTTTAATAACCAATTTTTCAAGCAGCACAAGAGAATTCCTTAAATTGAAGAATCTTCTTATTCTTCAATGTATGCCCATTTGAATTCTCTATTATTCTACGCATCATGTTAGAACTGGGGATGGGCCAACCGGTATTGCCAAATGATAAAATCATTAGAAGTAGTAAACTTTTTGTTTACTATGTCATGTGATTCAACCACACCAATATCTGTGTGGTACAATCCAGAAAAAAATGCGGATAATTTATCATGCACACATTTTTCCCCCGCTTTTATTGTAGTAATATAAAGGTATTTAACCTTTCCTTCGTTAAAGGTCTCAACATGGTAGCCATTTTGGCGAATTGCTTTGAAACTTAACATGTTTCTTTGAGACTTACTACGATACAATGCATTATCAATGATTAATATCGTTCCTCCAGGTAGTAATAAGGGCGCTCTTCTAAAACCCTCAATTAAATTTGTACTACCAGATATTGTATTAACATAAGACTTTTTCATAACCAAATAAGAGAAAATTTCTTTTCTCTTAATATTGTGTGAGTCGTAGCACTATCCAAAAGGAATAAATCTTCATTACTCATCTTGGATCCAATTGAAGACTGGAAAATTTTATATTCTTTACAAAAAAATAAAAGTATGTCATGAGAAATACGGAAAAAAATAACATCGCCAATGACAACATGAGACAACTTAAGTACTACTTGAAAATAAAAAAACAACTTTAGAACGAGACAAAAAAACCACTGAAAATAAAAATAACATAATTGCATTTTCCATTAAAATGATCAAACTTTAGTTTTGATCTCCAAATAAGTATTCAACTTTCAAATTAGTAAGATCATCGAGGCCTTGAAAATCATCATCATTCAAAGCATGATTTGCTTCGACATTGTCATAATTTTTGTTTGAAGACCCTACCTCGAAATTATTTTTAAAAGTCAAGTGAGACTCCACTGGGGCATTAGCAGAAGATGCCCCAACATTATGTGCCTTTCTTTTGATGGAGTTTTGATAAAGCCTGACAAAATGCTCAGGTACACGACATTCAATTTTCCAATGACCTTTCATGCCACAACGATGGCAGCTACCGCTTTTGCCTCTTGAAGGATTGTTTCGAGAACTCATATTGTTCTCTTGTTTACCATGACCACCACGATCACTACTAGAAAAAGGCAGATTACCTGGGGATTTACCTTCGGATAATATAAAAATATCCGCAGGTAATATGATTTGTTGCGGAATTTCCTACCAAAATAAATCCGTTGGAAAAACCTTCGTAGGTAATTATTACCTGCGAATTAAAATTTTTTCAGGTATATTACCTGGGGATTTTGTGTCCCCATGTAACCTACTTGCGGATTTATCAGCGAAACATATCAAAAAAGTCGCAGGCGTATCTTGGTAAAAATTCGTAAACAAAAGGATTTTTCTTGGGAAATTATGTAGGAAGAAATCCGCAGGTAATTCCCCATGAAGATCCTCAAGTAAGTCCGTAGGAAATTTTGAGGTTAAAATTTATGGACGAAAGGGATTTTCTTGTGAATATTTATGAAAAATATTCCGTAGGAAAATTCCTTTGAAATTCCAAGTAAAATCCGCAGGAGTATATTTTCGCAAGAAAATTCCCATGAAATATTTGCATGTAAAATCCCAAAAAAAATTTCAAGTAATAATTTGTAGGTAAATCACCATGTAAAATTTCCAATAAAATCAAAGAATTATTTGAAATCCCCATGAAAATCCATAAGTGATATCGTAGGAAAATTCGTATGTAATATTGGTAAGAAAATCCCCATGTAATTTTTTTGCAGGTAAATTTTCGTATAAAATTGACGCGTTTAAAAATATTTTCCCATAAAAATTCCCAAGTAATCTATACATTCTTAAAATATTTTTTTTATTTAATCTAGCTTATATTCTTACAATTCAACTATATTATCACAATCATTCCACACACGTCTAATATAATTAAAGCAAAAAAAATATAATTCATAACATTAATAATAATAACATATAATCCTTCATCACAAAGCAAAATACCCCAAATTCATAACATTAATATTAATAACATATAATCCTTCATCAAAGAGAAAAATATCCCAAATATAAAACTTAATAGTCTAATGAACATCTCTATCCTAATTATAATCATTTTCATTCACGTTACCAGGGTTAGAACCACTTTCATTCACATTATCAGAGTCATTGTCAATTCCATCCTCAAATTCTTGATTGTCTTCTTGAGATGATAACTCATTTGAAGATGATGCATTGAAATTCACATACTTTTTCAATAAGTCTAATTCTTTCCTCATCTTTTTGTTTTTGCGCCGCTCTTCTTGCAACTGAGCATATAAGTTAGCATTGGAAGCATGCACCTGAGATTTAATCATCTCATCAATTTCTCCTGGTAAAGTAGATGTTGAATGCTTAAGTGCTTTTACTGATCGACCCAAGGAGTCAAGGCCTGCAACCCTTCCTTTTTTCTTTCCACCAACAGATTACACCCAAATATCCATTTCACTTAATTGGCTTGCTGAATTAGTGTCACCTACCTGATCAGTTGATGCACTTTGAGAAACTGATAGTTCTTATTTCTTTCTTTCAAAATTATTCTGCACCAAAGTAAGTTATTTGAGAAATTATATAATGCCAATAAAAGGAAGAGTTTTACAAACGTAAATAGATGATGTAGATAGAGAGTGAAAAGTGGACACGCTGTGCTAATCTAGCACTCTGTATAAAGCATTTCACAGTTGAGTCTTGTGCGTGAAATATATGGAACCAGGCAATTAAAGAAGCATATTAAGCGGCACTTTCTCCACGGTAAGGCACTGCTGTATTTTTTTCTATGTAAATAAAGTTCCTTTCTCAATTCTCATCATCCATAACTTAAAAAATTATGTCCATAACGATAGTACATGAAGTAAGCCTTAGGAAATATACTTAACCTAAGCAAGAAGGCCAAAAAGTTTGATAAGGAAGCATGAACAACCACCCATACAATTGCAATTGCAAGTTTGCACTAGTAGGTCAGCAACAGATCTTTTCCTCTATGTTTTTGATAAAAAGAAATATCAAGATTTAAGTGATTTTTAGTTCTATGCATTGACGATGGTAAAAATATTTGCTATCGTGTCACTTAAAGGGTATTGAGACAACTCTATCTAATATAGTATTAATTGGTAAACTAAAATAGAAATATGTTAAATTACACTAATGCTATAAAAAAAACTCTTGTCACATGTCAATGTATATTACTTGAATTCCTTCGAATGTGAAAATGCGAGAAGAGGTGCTCCTAGGACAAGTCTATTGCATGACTTTTTGAATTTTTCATTAGATACTAATCAACTATAACATCCTAGCAAGCTAGCAATTAAAGGAAAAAAGTCATCTTAGAAATAAACTATCATATGTACCTTTCAACAATTCATTAAAAGGAAATCATTTTAAATTTCTAACGAGCAGCAAGCCAGCATCTAATGAGCAGCGGATTCAAGTTTACACA
>MU743493.1:0-19472 GCA_026770625.1 Nicotiana glauca | reverse complement strand
GTTTGGGGTGGGTGGTGTAGGGTGGGTGGTGTGGGGTGGAGGGGTAGTAGGGTGAGTGGTAACAGAAAAACTTAAATTTAAAAAAAAAAACCTTTGTTGGAGAGGGGTGGGGGATCGGTTGGTGAGGGTGGAGAATGTTGAGAATGAGTTTTGGAAAATGTCTTCCCCTTCTCTTGATAAGGAAAATATCTTATTCCAATTGGAGAAAAATGAGTTGATAAGGGAAATATTTAAGCCAACCAAACATGGAAAAATTGAAAAATATTTTCCAGAAAATGTTTTCCTTCCTACCAAACACACCCTTAGGACTTAAAGTTTCTACTAAGCTTTGTGTTATACTCAATAATCATGAGTGCATATAAAGTAATATTGGTTTTAATAATTTCATAGAAAAATTAGGAAGATATTAACTGAAAACATATAATAGATTAAACACTAAAATTTGCACGTAGGAAAATATTTTGTTGGACACTATTTTTTGAATAAAGTCATCACTAAAAAATATTTTAAGCAAAAATAAGAGAAATAACCTTTTTTCCATTTACACATATCTTAATGATGTATCTACATTACTTGTTCAATCAATATTTGCGAAAACAAATATCAATCATTAACATAAAAAAGATTCATCAAAATTTTAATGTAATAAACTGTCAAATTGCTAACTCTACTATTAATCTCTTTACTAAATATTTTCTAAAATTATTTTCATTCACCAGCCAAAACACTTTAAAACAATATTTTCTTTTTTTCTCAGAAAATTAATTTATCAGAAGAATACTTCTTAAGAATATATTCCGAATAAAACATTTTTATTCCAACAAAACACACATTTGCAAATTGACGCATGCCGACGGCGTTCCCGGCAGTGTAGACAAGCAAAGCCGCATCAGCACTCAGCCCCACACAAAAGAGTAACAATATTCCCATCTCCTTCTCTCTCCAATATATAAACTAAAACCCTCAACTCCCGCCGCAGGGTTTCTCTCCTCCACAGCCACCTTCCCCTTTTAGCTCCCAAAGCTCGAACAAACTCTCTCTCTCTCTCTCTCTCACACACCACACACGCCAAGGGATCGAAGAGAGAGTGAGTTCAATTATGGCGCAGTCACTTGAGCTACTACTGATTCAATTTCTGATGCCTGACAATGACGCCAGAAGACAAGCCGAGGACCAAATAAAGCGTTTAGCCAAAGATCCTCAAGTGGTTCCATCACTGATTCATCATCTCCGCACCGCCAAAACGCCTAACGTTCGTCAGCTTGCGGCGGTTCTACTCCGTAAGAAAATCACTGGCCACTGGGCTAAGTTATCCCCTCAACTTCGCCAGCTTGTGAAACAGTCCCTAATTGAGAGCATCACCATGGAACACAGGTCCTTTGATTCATTTCTCTCACTTTTTAAGTATCAAAATTGCAACTTTATTTGCCGCAACTAATTTGCTAGGCCACTGCTATATAGGTTTACATGTATTTTTGTATCCACATTTTGTTTTTTACTTTATGAAGTCTGCTGGATTGGAATTTTAGTACAACTCTCCATTATAGATTATAACACATGTACTGTTAACTGTATACAAGGTTTGCAGAATCAAGAGATTCTTTGTTGAACATTTTGTTCATTTTCTTACTGATGAAGTCAGTTTTTGTTATCTGATTATCTCGTAGTAATGGATGGTAGAATCACTTATTTGTCAAGCAAGATGATTGAATTAGAGTTGTACTTTCTGTAGTCAGTGTGTTGTTGCAGTAATTTACTCAATGATATGTGTGTGTGTGAAAAGAATTTAGAGCACGACCTTTGTTTTTCTCTTTATTCTAGTTTTTCTGAGGAGATACATTGAATTCCCTTACCTGAATGCTGTTATTCGGCCTCTATTTGGATAATATTCATGGAAGCTCAGAAAGATGACATTTTGCCTGCATCATACTGATCTGTTGTGATGGTCATTTTGCAGTCCTCCGGTGAGGCGAGCTAGTGCAAATGTGATTAGTATCGTTGCGAAGTATGCGGTTCCAGCTGGAGAGTGGTCAGATTTGTTGCCATTTTTGTTCCAGTGCAGTCAAAGTGCACAAGAAGATCATAGAGAGGTATGCTTTACCTGATTGCCATCACATGCTTTAGTTAGATGAACACTTCATATAGGCCCTTTCTTTTGCAATTACCAATGCAGCTTCAGGGTTGTCATAAATGAAAAGCTTCATACATGCTACATGAGATTTGAGGCTATGAAAATTTGTTCGCTGGTAGCTTATATAGCATCCGGTGGTGATTCGCGGCCAGCTGTCGGACAGCGTTGCGATTAACTGCAACCACTTATGTAGTCCAAGGCACTTATTGCACTTTCTTTCCGATATTCGGATGGAAAAACTACAAAGTGAAGCAACTTATACCCAAATATCTTAGAAGAATTAACCTAAATAGCCGCCTATCCGACCGTTTAAACTAAAAAGAACCAGCAGATTATAATATATAAAATATGTGTATAACTGTGTAAAATAAGTGTATAATCTATGCATGCCGTCTAGGAAAAGTAAACAGTGAATCCTGCCGGCTTTTGTGTAAAGATCCCAAAATCTTAATTGCTTTATGCCAATAAAATTCCTGGCAAATGCTGGGATTTATCATTCCAATCAGTTATAGAAGTATGATGATATCCTTACGTCACAATTTCCATTAACCATTTGTAGATATCAATTGTAAGTGTAAACACCCCTACCCTCCGGAAAAAGTACTTAATTTTCCCCTCAAACTGAATTCTGACGCAACTTCATTCTGAAAATTCAAAGTGTTTGGGAGTTTCAGCACACTGTTAACTTTTTTTCTGAAATCAAGTAACACCAAGGTAGAATTCCTGACCTTTGTCAGTTCCTTTTATCTTTCCAAATGAGTAACAGTTGGTGGAATTAATGAAAAAAGATGTTCGATGAAGTGGGGGCGCTTCAATTGGGAAGTGAGAATAAGCAAACAGAATGAAATTGTCAGTACTTCACAGGCCAAAAGAATTGATTCATCTCAATTCTCAAGTTTGTACCTTTTGAATTCGATCTTCCATGATCAAGGTTTTTAGTTAAAAATCCTCTTTCTTTAGCCATTTTAACTATTGACATGACCTCTTTTGGAGTGATTGATGACCTCAACTATAAAATCTGAGCATCAGTTAATTGTTAATCGATGTAAAGAAAATGTTGCATTCATCAATCTTTGCCTCCCCTGGATTGGAATAACAGGTGCATGAGTGCATCCTCAGACGATCATATTGTCTCCCTCTGTTCCATGTTCTGCAATCACATGTAGGCTTACCCAGTTTAGTGGACTAATGGGTGGTTTCATTGTTTTGATTATGCAAGGTGGCTTTGATTCTTTTCAGTTCCTTGACTGAAACTATCGGGAATTCTTTTCAACCATATTTTGCCGATTTGCAATCATTGCTGCTCAAGTGCCTTCAAGACGAAACAAGTAACCGCGTCAGAGTTGCAGCTCTCAAGTAAATTTTGTTTGAAAATCTTATAACTTCCTTGATCAAGAAATTACATTTTATAATTCTTAATTAAATCATGTAAACAGGGCAGTTGGATCTTTTCTAGAGTTTACTCATGATGAGGCAGAAGTGGTGAGTGTGTTTTGTTCATTATGCTATCTTATGACTCGTGCAGCTTTCATGTTTCCAGTCATTGTAAAGTTTTTCTTCAAATATTGTTAGAGTCATCTTGGTGTAGAGACGGACAGTGAGTGAAATTGTCGGGATCAAATGAAAAATTTCGAGTCTTGAGAAAAATTGACAATGCCTGTTAAGTTTAAAATATCTTAACTGCCATCTGCCTGAAAATGTCGCTGCTCCTCTTTCCTTAATGCAGGTCAAGTTTCGAGAGTTTATTCCCAGCATTTTGAATGTGTCAAGGCAGTGTCTTGCTTCAGGGGACGAAGATGTTGCTGTGCTTGCTTTTGAAATATTTGATGAGCTGATAGAATCTCCGGCACCTCTTCTTGGGGATTCAGTTAAAGCAATAGTGCAGTTTTCTCTCGAAGTTTGTTCAAGTCCTAATTTGGACTCAAACACCCGCCATCAGGTAGGGGCATGGTGTGGTTACAGTTTGGTTAGTCTGTTGGTGCTTGAATGTTGTGATGTTGTCATGATTTTTTTGCCTGTTCGTCGTCTATTACTTAGATGTGTGATGTTCTCAAGTGTTTTTCTTTGAATTGTTGTTCAATTTTTCAGGCTGTTCAGATAATCTCGTGGCTAGCGAAGTACAAGTCAAATTCTCTTAAAAAGTACAAACTAGTCACACCAATTTTGCAAGTTATGTGTCCATTGCTTGCAGAATCTACAGACAGGGATGAAGATGATGACCTTGCTCCAGATCGAGCTGCTGCAGAAGTAATTGATACCATGGCTCTGAGTTTGTCTAAACATGTATTCCCACCTGTTCTTGAGTTTGCTTCTTTAAGCAGTCAAAGTCCCAATGGGAAGTTTCGGGAAGCTTCTGTTACTGCTCTAGGTGTTGTATCTGAGGGTTGTTTGGAGCTCATGAAGAATAAACTGGAACCAGTTCTCCACATTGTCTTGGGGGCTCTGAGAGATCCTGAACAAATGGTGAGAGGAGCTGCTTCGTTTGCCTTGGGCCAATTTGCTGAGCATCTGCAGCCTGAGATAGTTTCTCACTATGAAAGTGTCCTCCCATGCATTTTAAATGCCTTGGAGGATGTATCTGATGAAGTTAAGGTGCGGAAATGCTAAGACATAGATAAGTCCTTCCACTGGTGCTGTTTCTATTTCTTCAAAATGGTTCTGTTCCTGTGCAGGAAAAGTCTTACTATGCATTGGCTGCATTTTGTGAGAACATGGGCGAAGAAATTCTTCCTTTCCTGGATCCATTGATGGGAAAATTACTTGGTGCCCTCCAGAGTAGCCCTCGTAATTTGCAGGAGACTTGTATGGTAAGTGTCCTTTTAGATACTTTAAGAACAGCATTTTGAAGTTGCATTACCTTCTGACCTCTTTTCTTATTTTATTGCAGTCTGCTATTGGGTCAGTTGCATCTGCTGCTGAACAAGCATTTGTTCCCTATGCTGAAAGAGTTCTAGAGTTGATGAAAGTTTTCATGGTGCTTACCAATGATGAAGACCTCCGTTCACGAGCTAGGGCTACTGAATTGGTTGGGATAGTTGCAATGTCTGTTGGCAGGATAAAGATGGAACCAGTTTTGCCGCCTTTCATTGAAGCTGCAATTTCAGTAAGAAACTTTATAAGCTCTTCATAATTTGGGTTTCTTGTCAAATTACAAACAATTCTTGATAGGTTTTGATGCTATCAGGGTTTCGGTTTGGAGTATAGTGAGCTTCGTGAATACACTCATGGTTTCTTTAGCAATGTAGCAGAAATTTTAGATGATGGATTTGCTCAGGTATCACGATGTCTTGGATCTTTATACCTTTAAACATGCCATTTCTTCTATAACTTCCTCTTTTGAAACAGTACCTTCCACATGTTGTTCCTTTGGCATTCACCTCCTGCAACCTAGATGATGGTTCTGCTGTTGATATTGATGATTCCGATGAAGATGAAAATATTCATGGATTTGGCGGTGTGTCATCTGATGATGAAGCGCATGATGAACCTAGAGTTCGTAATATTAGTATAAGGACTGGTGTACTCGATGAAAAGGCAGCTGCAACTCAAGCCCTTGGCTTATTTGCTTTACATACTAAGGGTTCCTATGCACCGTATCCTTTTCTCATTATGTATAAATTTACAAAATCTTATCTCGTTTGACATTAAGGCTAATGGTTCTTTGGATTCCTTAATGTAAATCAAGTTACTTGGAAGAGTCATTGAAGATTTTAGTGAGGCATTCTAGCTACTTCCATGAGGACGTACGAATGCAAGCCATTATTTCTCTCAAATGTGAGTAGTAATGGGCTGCTTGAGCCTGCTTAATGTTGGCATTCTATTGCATTGCTTGACCTGGGGCGTATATGTTTGTATTGGATGACATGTCAATCTGTCTGTAGCTATTTCATGTGTTATTAAAATCTTGATTTTAAGAGTCTTTTGAGTCTTGATATCTATATGCAATTAAGTTAGCAGGATCTAGAGATAACTAAAACACAGCGGAATATCCTCTTGTGCTACAATTTCAAAGTAAAATAGGGACATGAAAAAGGCCTAATTGTTATTGAGGATTGTCTGACACCCTCGCATTAAGTTTCTTTTCCGTGTCCCCCTCTTATACTTCTTTTTTCACTTTCCTATTTTAGCTCTGCCCTTATGAGCTCTATCCCTATTTAAATAGGCTCTACATCTCTCTACTTCTTTGACCAGTTTAGAGTGTCAGTGTACGAAGTGAAATATTAGTCTAACAGTGTACGTATTGCTCCAGTCAGTGTGTTACATGTCACACCTTAAAGGCAACATAGAATTTTGCCAACTAATGTATTACATCTTTGTCCGTGTGATTTTAGTGAAATGAGATTATGAGTTATTTTGCTTGAAGCTGAGGTGAAGTGGATATTATCTCGGCACTTAGCAACCTAGGCTTATGATATTAACTTTTTTTAGTGTATACGCCATTAAGACACATTTGTTCAACAAAAAATATCTGAAAGTACTCTATTTAGTCTTGTTCATGGCTGGTGCCTCAGCTTAAATACAATGACAAAAAAAGGTTTAAACCCCATAGTTTCCTCCTTGCTGAACTGATTTTCTCATATCCATATATTATGAGGCAGGGAAACGCATCTTGCTCTGTTGTCATTCTTTGAAAGTAGTTTTAAGGAGTTCGCTTCTTGAGGTTTTTCTGAGAAAGAATTCCCGAGGTTTATGAATACAATACAAGTGAAGGTTAAGTGGAATAAATAAATCCTCATGAATCTTGATGTCTGATACTGGTTTATGTATTATGTGGTAATTTCTAGTTTTATTTCAAAAGTACTACTACAAGCTAGTCCGTAAGTGCTCTTTTCTGGATCTGTTGCTTGCAGATATTCTGATAGCTACACAAGCAGCCCTCCAAGGTCATAATGTGAGTAATGATCTATCTTTACTTTATCACTGTACTTAGTTTATCTTTTATCTTTTCTTCTATTGGCATTCTTTTAATTTATGGATTTCTTGTTTGTCTGTGGTCAAAGTTGGCTGAAGATTTGGGTGACTTATCAGTTATTCTTACATGGGTGTAAGAGGTTTTGTGCCGTAAGCTTGAGACACATCATACTTTTCTGAGTTTCTTCGATGTGAACCTCTTTGAGTTAGTTTGAGCTTGAGCAGGCTTTTCTCCTTGCTAGTGCTGGATTGGAACTGAGGGGTTATCCAGAACATAAAATTTTAATTAAAAAACCCATGAGGCTCAACAAAGTTCTTAGGGATCTATATTTGGTTAGTGTGTATTGGCGGAATGCTCCAGTTATTTTATAGCTTTCTCTTTAAGGCCTTTACACCAAAAATAAAACATTTAGGTATGATTCAATATCCTCATTTGTAGACAAATCGCTATATATTTACATTAACTTACAGTAGTGTAACCATATCCTTCGACTTTAGTCTCGTCCAATGCTTTTAAGCTACATTTATGTAAGATAATATGTAGGAGACGTTGCCACTTCTTGATCTGAACGTGAAGAAAAAATAACAAAGTGACATTCCTTTTGATGGGGACCATTGCGTAAACGTTTATTTCCACATAAGACATACAAAGTCTCTTTCAGTAGGTGAAACTTCAATAGCTGTTATAAGAAAATGTGTAAGTTGAGGCATTACGTGGCTACTTTTTGTGGCGATGCTATTAAATCTGGAGTGATGCTGTTAAAAGTTTTTAGTGGAATTTGCATCAAGTCCTGATTAAAAATAAACATTTGAAAACTCATATATAGGTTGAGCCATTGAAGTAGTTGTGCTGCCTACGCTGAAGTTACACATTTTTTAAATTTGATTATGATATCTATGTAAGCTTTCAATGAAATTGGCAACATATTGATTATTATTATTTTTTTGATTTGCACTGGGTGTCCGAGTCTCTAAGAGCCCCGACTAATCCCGGGGGTGCACAGGCCCTCGACAAGGAGTTTCCCGCAAGTGCACCACGGTTAATTCAGGATTTACCCAGTCCGTTGGCCCTCAGAAATTGTTTGCACCCAGTGGGTTTCGAACTTGAGACCTTGAAAGGGAGCAAACCCCAAGGCTCAAGTCTATTGCCACCAGGCCAACCCCTGAGGGTTCATATTTTGATTATTTGATATTGTTAAAGTTTGTGTTATAATGCACATCAAGTTCTGTTTAAAAGTAAACAACCGAAAACTAATATAAAGGTCAAACTAGGGCCGTTAAATTTGGCTCAAGCCCAAATGACCCGCCCAACCCGCCCAAGGTAGGGCTGGTTATTGACCCGCCCATTTATTGAACCTAGCTCAGCTTGACCCAACCCATTTAAGTTGGGTCAATTTTTAGCCCATATTGATCCCAGAGTAACTTTGCCAAAATATCTTAGAAATATTTTTTTCCGTTTGATATGCTTTATATGACCATAACAAAAAAAGAAAGAAAGTCTTATTTAGTAATCGTACAATCCATAAGAAGACAACACATATTAAGTAAAGCTTGAAAAAGTTGGGCGGGTTGGGCTATGACCAGAATTTTAGCCCATCTTGACCCAACCCATCTTAGCCCACGTAACTTTTAGACCCGCCCAAAATCGGCCCAACACGCACATTTGACACCCCTAGGTCAAACCATTGAAGTAATAGGGTTAAGATTGTGCTGTCCTAACATGAGGTCACACATTTTAAGATTTAATTATCACGTCCTTTAAACTTCCAGTGAAATTAGTAACATATAATATTTCTGATGTTAATGACTGCTTCATCTTTTCCCCCCCTCTTTGGCAGGAGGGAATTACAAAGACAAAGGAAGTTCTTGGTAAGATTTATTTTCTGTTTGTCAGTCATAATCTGTGGTATAAATCTATCGTCTTGGTATTTATAATAAATGTTTTGTTTTGCAGATACTGTGATGAAAATTTATATAAAGACAATGACGGAAGATGATGATAAAGAAGTTGTTGCACAAGCTTGTATGGCTGTTGCTGACATCATGAAGGATTTTGGTTACATGGCTGTTGAGCCCTGTAAGTGTGCACATTCTGGTTCCTTTAATTCTCCAGGCATTAAAAAGAAATTCAGGATTAATGAACTTGCTTTCCCCCGTCTTTATAGATATCACTCAGCTTGTTGAGGCCACTTCAGTTCTATTACGTGAACAGTCTGCTTGTCAGCTCATAGAATCAGATAGTGAGGCTGATGACGACGACACTGAACATGACGAAGTGCTAATGGATGCTGTTTCTGATCTCCTCCCTGCATTTGCAAAGGCCATGGGTTCCCATTTTGCCCCCATCTTTTCAACGCTGTTCAACTATTTGATGAAATTTGCAGTAAGTTTTGGATGCTCCCCTATACAATTTTTTTTTGGGTCATAGGCCTTCAAACTCTCATCTCATGTTTTTTCTATCCTTTGCCTTAGAGATTAGCTTTAGTCGCAGTGTCTAATGTCATAACCCATGCAATTGCAGAAAGCATCACGCCCACCACAAGATCGGACCATGGTCGTTGCAACCATTGCAGAAGTTGCTCAACACATGGGTGCTCCAATTGGTGGCTATATTGATGTAAAATTTTGCAAAAACTAGTTAATTGGTTCTTTTGTTCTAACTCTCCAATACAGACATGCACACACTTTCAATAGTTCTGCAACTGAATTGGAGAATACTAATCATGTTTCAGGCTGTGATGTCCCTGGTTCTTAAAGAATTAGCATCAGCAGATGCTACAAACAGAAGGAATGCAGCATTTTGTGTTGGCGAGTTGTGCAAAAATGGTGGTGATGCTGCTTTGAAGTATGCTTTCATATGCACTCCTTGTTTATCTATCTCCTTCTGTTCCTAAGAAGTGTTCGGAGTTTGTGGGGTTGTATCCACTGATTTATTTACCATCTGCCTTCTTTGTTGGTACATATATCTGATTTATTCACTTTATTCTAGATATTATGGGGATGCCTTACGGGGCCTTTACCCATTATTTAGCGAATCTGAGCCAGATAATGCGGTGAGAGACAATGCTGCTGGTGCAGTGGCAAGGATGATAATGGTCCATCCAGAGACAATCCCACTGAATCAGGTATGCAGTTTGACCTTTATTGTTTTTGGTTTTGAAAGTTTACCTCTATTTGTATGGGCGTGTGTTGATGTTGTACTTTCTTTAGGTGCTACCTGTTTTCTTGAAAGTTCTTCCTCTAAAAGAAGATCACGAGGAATCCATGGCAGTCTACAGTTGCATATACCATCTTGTTTTGTCATCTAACTCTCAGGTATTTTGTGTCTCATCTTATCTTTCACATAAATTATCATTCTTGTTTTCTTACGTCTCCATCCTCTGTGGAATTTAATTTTTGACACTTCTTTCCTTTTGTTTTGTTCTCTTGTGAATATGCAGATCCTATCTTTGGTTCCAGAGTTGGTAAATGTTTTTGCCCAGGTTGCCATGTCACCTGTGGAAACCCCTGAAGTCAAGGCTAATGTTGGAAGAGCATTTTCTCACCTAATTTCAGTTTATGGTCAACAAATGCAGCCTCTTTTGAGTAATCTTTCACCTGCACATGCTAGTGCCCTTGCAACTATTGCACCTCAGAGCTGACATGTAAAGAGCCTCACAGGAGAGCAGTTTTCTTTATCAGCTTATTCTTTGGATACTCATCCATGGTGGAAGAGCAGCTAATTAGGCTGATCACTTCCAGGTATATACTATATAGTCTTATCCAGACCATTGCTATCATTCTTCCTTGCAAGTTGCAACTAAAGATGCTACATTACATGTCAAGCAATGCCATCTCAACGGGCAATTCATGTCATTATTTTAAGAAACCTGATATTTCCGTAGTTCCTTATTCATCTTTACCTTTATCATCTACCTTACTGGTGATTTGTTTCATTTTTAGAAATAATGTTTATGTTTTATTTTTGTGTGATTTCTTCACTTCGATAAAAAAAATGCTTCATTTTTTGTATACGGTGTATAAGCAATGCTTACTCACATTTGTCTCTTATATCCTAAAACTTCGCCCAAAACAATTCAACACTTAATTTAGTCTCTGGCTCTCTGCCTCTGAATACCCGATCGAAGTTGGCTCTTGATAGCCAAGTTAAGAGGTAATAGCTATTTAAAACAAGCTTAATTAATTATGCATATTTAACCTCATAATTCCTTACACTGAACTTTAGTAGGCATTTAAGTGTAGCGTTCCATACTCCGAACAAGTCATAAATGGACAATTACTTCTATTTTCTTTGTCTTTCAAAGGTATTTTGCTCAGAATTTTCATAATTTTATTTTTTGCAGGTTTGTGCTTGCTTATTTGTGGTAGGGTGTCAAAATTTTCCATGGAGATGCAACGTCTTCCATTTTGACATATTCCATTGAAGAGTGTTTTGTCTTTCTACTTTCGGGGTGATGGCATGGAGGAGAAGTGGCGGGAGGGTTGGGGTAGTTCAGTCATATATAAATGGTTTTATTTATAGGTTATAAGATGTCAAAAAAAAATTAGGAAAAGAAAGGTGCGGGAAGTTATGTTGTGTGAGGTTTTCATTACATAGTATTTTTTGTTCATTTTCCTCAAAAAATTTCAGTGTGTATATCCACAATTCTTTTGTTGTTTGAAGGTGGGGTTTACTGTATAATTTATGACTTCTATTGTTTGAATCAAATTTTGTCATAGTGAATGTGTTCCCATTAGAGTAAAAATTTGAAGATATTTCAGGACTGGATCTGCTAGTTAAGCATATTAGGATGATTAAATTTTCCTTATTTTATTTTCCTGCCTGTAGTTGCACTAGTAAATCATCACGAAATCCTTTTGTTATTTCTGCCCTTAACCCAAATCCACCACCCCCACGGTTTTTACAATATCAAGCTCGATATACGTAAAAATAGCACAGTATAGCCAATTTTTTGGTCAATTAAAAATAGCCAAGCGTTTACCAAGTCAATAAAAAATAACCACCGTTTTGCTGCAATAGAGACTGGTTTAGCATAGTATATTGGAGTTCGGTGCACTTGTGTATGAACTCCAGCATATTATGCTGGACCGGTATACTTTGCTGGCTCCAGTATAATAGATTAGAGCACTGGTACTCCAAACTCTAGTATATTATATTGGACCAATATACTTGCTGAAAATCCAGTATATTATGCTGGAGTTCAAGTATATTTATGCTGGAGTTTTAGTGTATTTATGCTGGAACTCCATCATATTATGCTGGAGCTCCAACATACTATCCTGGAACTCCAGTATAATATGCTGGAGTTCAAGTATATACTTATGCTGGAACTCCAGCATAATATACTGGAGTATTTTCCGGGTTTTAAATAGTCTTTTCGCTCATATTTATTTTTATATAAAAAGTCGCTAAATTTCGATTACTTTTGAAATTGGGCTATTTTTGAACGATTAGTTATAAATCTGGCTATTTTTAAAATTTTCCCTCGATATACGGAAATGTCAACCAAAGTTTTTTCGCGTTTTAACTGATTAGCGTAGTAGTTCTTATCGTTATTTAATTTGTCTTTGTTTGTACCGGGAAAAGTTGAAGTATTTCATCATGGGAGGGAGAAATCCGTGATCCAATGAACAAAGCGAATATATCTTGACTTTTATGGTTCCGTGAACCAATGGATCCTACAAATGAAATTCTTAGGAATTCAAATGTAATTGATTCTTGAAAAATACGAAGGCAATATTGTTAATATACAAAATGGTCTATCATATTGTATGTGAATTGGTCAACGTATCAATATGTTCCATCACTATGCGTTATAATCGTTTGAAATAATTTTATAAACATTATTTTAGTTATACTTAATAAATAAACTGAAAATTTGATATGGTATAACTGTATAAAAACAAAAGAAATACCGACCGTAATCGAACCATTATAGCTATCCGGTTAAAATGGATGGTCATGTGCTCGTATAAAAATTGGGTCGTCTCAAATTCCAAATGATTCGAACAATGGCGTATTGCTACGGTGCCAACGTGCTCTTTCCTTGTCACTCCTTTTCTTCATCGCCCATTCTTCATCTCTTTCCCACTCCATTAGCTTACCGGCCGCTCAGTTACGATGCGCCGCCGGCGAAGATTAAGCGGCGGCTTTCTTTTTCTCCTGCAGCTGCGCTGCCTTTCCACCTTTCTCCTCCTCCCATTGACCATGACCTCCTCGTAAGTATAATAATTCCAAAATTCACACATTGTTGAATGAATCCAAATTATTTGTTGATGTTTTTAGGTCAATTATTTGTTGATTGTGGGCTTTAAGCATATTTCATTTTTTTCAATACCTTTTTGTGTGTTCTATATACTCCAATTGGCTTGTTTAATAGACTATTTTGCTGGGTAAAATTACTTGAAATATTTGGATATTAATGCTAAAACTTGAAATACTAAGTAAATTAGTGAACCTAACAACAAAAGTTGTCCTAGCATTCGAACAGCCCATGGGAACCCAGGTCTGAATTCCTGCCAAGGGAATAATGGGTGAATTCTCGCATTTGTCAAAATCATGGTGGACAAAGTTAAACAGTAGCTGTGGTGGTTGGAGGTAGCAGGTACCCGGGGATTGGTTGTGGTGCACAAGCTTGCCCGGACACCAAACAATTACAACAACAACTAAGCCTCAAGTTGGACCTTGCTACTCCATTTAAACTCATCTTAGGCCAAAATTGTACAAAATAAAAATAGAAGTACTAGAAGTTCCTTATATTTTCTACTTATAAATTTCTGAAAGGCTAAACAACTCCTAGAAAAGCATAGGACGCAAAGTAAAAGTGCTAACATGACTGAAATAGGTATTTCCTTCAATGTGAATGTGCCCTATCATTCACTAAGTCGTCGTTCCCAAGAAATTCTAGGTCCTTCCGGCTGATTTTAGATGTCACTTACTTGATGCTTCTATATGTTTTCATTCTTGCTCTCCTTACAGTTGGATTTCGCTTGTATTTTCTATTTATTTGCGTACTTGCTTAACTTTTTCTTCTTTTGCTTCCTACAGGATACTATGACGGTTGCTGGGGCCAAGGTATTAGAAGATGGGGCAATAGGAACATTCGATAATGACGAGGAGGCACTAGATGCTGTTGAAAATGGCGTCGCGGTGTGTATCTAGTTTGATTCAGGTTTTCTTGGTAATTTTAGTTATTTTTTTCCTATTAAAAATTTTCGTCATATGATTTTCATCTGTTGATTAAAAGATCGTTAATTATCATGTGTTCTAAATTTTACTGCAATATCTGGAATTAAACCTGGCTTTGTAAGGGAACTTGTACACTGCTGAGATTAGTCTTGCAAAATGTGACCTGATGGTATCATTCCTTTTGTTCTAGGTCGTGGATCTTTCACACTACGGCAGGATAAGAGGTACATTCATCCACACATTTTCATACTGAAAATGATTCTCTTTTCTTGACTAAACTTCAGTTTAATCTGTGAATAATCTATTGACGTGGCTGAATAGAGGTTAGGTTAGTTGTTTAATATATATAGAAAAAGTCCACTTTTGCCATTTAAAGAAAGTCCATTATCCACATTCCTCTTCTAATAAAAAAGGCAAGTTCTTCCCACCTTTGAGTTCAGTGATTCACTGATTCTGCGGAATGTAGTATTATGCTTATTCCATAGTACAAATCATGTGGAGATTGGATGTGAAAATTTTATTAACACTTGTTCTTATGCTAGTTATGTATTGTGGACGGACAGGAAATAAGTTTTTCTACTTAGTTGGAAATATTTTGAAGGCTACTCATTCGTAGTTGCTATATAGAGATCTCTGTTTATCTTTTCATTTCACACAGTTAGTGGAGAAGACAGGGTTCAGTTTCTTCACAACCAAAGTACTGCTAACTTTGAAATTCTTCATGAAGGGCAGGTATTACTTGGTTTAGGCAATTCTAGGTTGATGAAAGTAGCAAACTCCACTGGTGTTCTGCTTCTTATATTTCATGTCTGGGAATTGTAGGGATGTGACACTGTTTTTGTGACACCAACTGCCAGAACCATCGATATTGCCCACGCCTGGATTATGGTAATCTTTTATAGTTCCCTTGCTGAGAATTGGTTCCTTGTAACTAAGTTTTCATATGTTTGACTATTATTGAAGTCCATTTTACATTTCACAGAAAACTGCAATTACATTGGTGGTCTCTCCAGTGACCAAGGAAAGAATAACTGAAATGCTTAAGAAGTATGCCCATGCTTTTGCTCTGGATTGCTCTCACTCTTGCTTATCTATGCTTGAATATATTTTTGGGGCCTAACCAGTTATGTGCACATTATTTACCTGCTGATTTAACAATATATCATACTTCTATTGATAGGTACATATTCTTTGCAGACAAAGTTGAAATTCAAGATATTACCGGACAAACATCCTTGTTCGTACTAATAGGGCCTAGAAGCAACCAAGTAGGAACTGTGTCTACTTAATCGTCAAACGAATTGATAATGTTGTTATCTTTTTTTCTTCTCTTAAAAGCTACTAACTTTTGCATGTAATGGTTTACAAACAGATAATGGAAGCTCTGAATCTTGCTGACATAGTTGGACAACCATATGGCTCACATAAGCATTACAGTGTAATCCGATAATTCCCTTTCTGATTCATTCTGGAAAATATGTATATGTATGTCAAAAGAAAACAAAACTGTAGATCTGTTTGTTTTAAATTATTTGAACTGTGTGATTATTTGATGCTCCTTCTAAGTTCTAAGTCATATTGTTTGATCTATTTACTGTCTTGGTCTGTGCAAGATACAAAGTCTTTCCTCAAAATGCAAAGTACTCATCATTCAAACATTATTCTCTTAAATACCATGAAAATACTAGTCGGATCAAACTGAATATTCAATTAAGAGAATTATTTATGATTGGTAGTAGCTTTGACAATTGATTATCTTGTACGGTAACCAAATAAGTAGTTTCATAAGAAAAAGATTCAATGTAATATGGTGATTAGATTGTGCCAAATAATCCAAACTTGAACAATGATAAATGAATTCCAATGCTCTTTTCTCTTTTTCAAAGAGAGGCATTGGTTTTGAACACATTGAATAAGAAATGTTCAGACTTCATTGCACCCTCTCTCATTCTTTGTTCATGCATCAATTCACCAAATTCCCACTTGCATGACTATGAAACATGACTATCTACCCATTTATTTGTCATTTCCAATTGCAACCTCTTAAGTCAACCTTGTGCTGCATTCATGGGTTTTCTTGTGTTGTCAGAATCAAACTTCTCAATGTAGAATATTTACAGTTTCTCTGCCATTTGTCTGCAATATCCGCAATTTATCTCCTTCCTTACTGTACTTGCTTGTTAACTTCTTACCCTTTAACTTTTGCTGGTGTAGTTGTTCTCGTGTCCTATATGCTGTAGATTAATAGCCCTTATCCAAAAAATGTTGTAGATTAATAGCAATTCTTGATCATATTGTCATGCCTGAATTTTCCAAGAAATAAGAGGTTTAATTTTTCCTATGAAATTCATCGACATGTGAAGGTAAATGGAATGCCAATAACTGTGGGAGTGGGAAATATCATCTCTGAAGAAGGTTACTCTCTACTGATGTCTCCAGCTGCTGCTGAATCGGTCTGGAAAGCTCTTCTAGGTCATGGGGCCATCCCAATGGGTTCTAATGCATGGGAAACTTTAAGGATACTTAAAGGTAATTAAGGACAATTTGATTCCATCTTTCTATTGTTAATATTCCAGATAATATCTTTTGTTGAGGTCATGATTCCATTATGTTCTGACTCCTGTTATTTAGGTTCATGTCCTAAAGTATCGAGCAATTAACACCGTCTGATGTAATCCCCAATATTGATGCAGAAAGCTTTGTTCTTAAATCATGCAGGAAGACCAGCTCCTGGGAAAGAGCTCACTGATGAGTTTAATGTTCTGGAGGCTAATCTGTGGAATGCTGTTTCTCTAAATAAAGGTGCCTAAGCTCCTATTTTTATATTTATGCTTCCTTCTGGTTGTAGTTTCTCAAAGTTGAGAAATTAATTTCAGGGTGCTATAAGGGCCAAGAAACCATTTCTAGGCTTGTAACTTACGATGGCATCAAACAGAGGCTGTGGGGAATACGTGTATCATCGCCAGTGGAACCTGGCAGCATCATCTCAGTCGACGGGAAAAAGGTTTGTGCTTTTCTGATTTCCCAATTGATTATTTCAGTCCCTATTGTGATAGCGCTACATTGTAACAAATTGTATTTTAGCACATTAACCCGTTGCATTGTTCTGGCTTCTGTCTTGCATATAAATGCATCTAACAAAATTAATGCCTCGTTGAGGAATTGTCTAAGACTACTATAATTCTGATGAACAACAATACATGGCATACCCATCTTGTCTAGTGCATTACTGAAATCAGGTCCCTTTTATTTATCGATCCTAGTATGACCATTTGTAAGGAACTGGCAGAATGATGGTGCTATGCACTTTGGCAGGTTGGCAAGGTAACTAGTTTCACAACTGGTAAAGGAGCATCTCAGCCCCTAGGACTTGGCTATATTAAGAGGAAAGCTGCTTCTGAGGGGGATACTGTTATTATTGGTGATGATGTTGTGGGTACAGTGGTGGAAGTGCCTTTTCTCGCTCGTCAAATCCCTCCATCCTAGAGCTAGTCTCCGTTGTCTGTATCAGCAGATGTAGCATATGTGATGGCTCTGTCATAAGTTACCCTGGCCTCCAGAGAAGGCTTATACATGTGTTAGCACATCGACAGTATGACATCTACTATCTAATTTGAGTGCTTGTCCCATTAGTGGCAAAGCTTGATGATGCGCCCTGGAAGACCTTGTAAAGTGGTTTACCAGATCTCATGAGGCAGTAACCTTTTGCCCCATTGAAGCTGTGCACTGTAGGCCCCTCTGTCCCCCTCCAGAAGAATATCTCATGCCAGGGGGCTTTATGACAACAGATTCAGATGTAATAGAAGTATATTATTTCTTATTATTGTCGCAAATTCTCTTCACCCTTTTCGTCATCAACCATTTTACCTTTGTGATTTTTTCAATCATAAGCCAATACTTGTTAATTACTAGGATTTGCCACATAACTGATATTGTAGGAGAGCTATTGGGGGCTAATCAACCCTGAGTTCTAGAGGTATCTTTTCATGTCAAATTTTGTCATGAAGTGAGACCAATCATTTCTCCTTAAACTAAACATAAGTTTCTGCATGTTGGAAATTGATTTTCTTTACCGTTAAATTGGGCATTGTCTTTCATTTGGTTCTGAATTTAACTGATGTAGCATCATATGATTGAACGTGATTCTGCTTATCCCATTTAATCAAAGACTCAGTGATTCAAAACTATCAGATTGACCTCTTCTTCTTTAATCCGAGTATTGCTAAACGAAATGTGACATAAACTAGCTTGACGCCATGAGGGAGAACTTCTTAGCAATAAATATCAAAGTCGTCCAACGTTAAATTAAGATTTTAGGGCAAGAGAAGTTAGATAATTAGTTCATCCCTTGATGAGGTAAGAAAGGCAAACGCATAATAGTCAAAGATGTCAAGGCTGACCAGTAAACCATGATTCAATAGAGAGAATGAAAGAACCCAGTGCGTTTCCTTGCAATTTCACTACTTCCAACTTCTCTCAAACCATAAGGTTTTAGATTACAACAGCAACCCAGTAAAATCCAACTAGTAAGGTTTGGGGAAGACAGTGTGTACGTAGACCTTACCCCTATCCCAAAGGTAGGGGTGTTCATAGATCGGTTTTTCCTTAAAAAAAAAAATCAAACCAAGTAAGTCGGTTTTTCAAATATTAGAACCAAACTAAACCAATTAAGTTGGTTTTTCTCGATTCGGTTTATGTCGGTTTTTTGGTCATTTGTCGGTTTTTCCTTAAATATAAGACATACACTACCAAACACATATTCGGGCGACCACATTTTAAATGTAACACTATCAAATCAATTGCCCTTTGAGATATCTATTATTTACCAAGATATATTGATGATAATTGAATCAAATAGTGATGAATAATTTAAGAACTCAATTAAAAATATATTATTTTTAACACAAAATTGATTCTTACACTAAACAAAAGAAAACTACCAATCAAACTAGAATGTAAAGGTAAAGAACTATATTAAAAGTGCAAACTATTAACATTTACCATAAATTTTTTGAAACTTTGTATAAAAATATGCATATACATAGGTGTAATAATAAATTTAAAATAGCTACTCCTATAGTCGGTTTAGTTCGTTTTTTTTTATTAAAACCAAAACTAAACCAAATTTGGTCGGTTTTTAAAATTCAAAATCAAAACCAAACCAAAAAGTAGGGGTGTACAAAGAAAACCGATAAACCGCACCAAACCGGTAATCCGAGTCAAACCGGAAAAAAAACCCGA
>MU743490.1:260199-278521 GCA_026770625.1 Nicotiana glauca | reverse complement strand
ATATATATATATATATATATATATATATATATATATATACCATTTCTACGAATTGTGGATTTATTTGGAGGGATTGATTGAGTAAATTGATGAAATCACAGACGAAATATCTATGGATATTCTTCAAAATTAAACAAAATCCCAAACAACTGATCAAAAGGATAATAAGAATGGAGCTAAATATTTGTGAATTTTCGGAATGATTGAGCAATCTCTCCGTGATTATTTTTGAATAATTGGGTGAATTCCGAAAATTCATATATTTTAGTTTTATGGAAAGATTGAGAGAAATATGCATGTCTAATTGATTGCATATTGTGATAGATTGAGAGATTGGAGAAAATAAGATTAGAGAAATAGATTGAGAGATTGTAGAAAATAAGATGAGAGAAGGAGATAATAGAAGAGAAAGGATATCTGATCTCTTTCTCACGATGAGAGAGAGTGAAAATTTCAAAGATCCCATGATTTGTGCCTTTGGCCTTGGTCATTAATTATTTGGTTATATATTTAAGATATGCTCCAAATGTAAAAAAATCTTCCATTTATATAATAACTAGAGATTGCTAATATTTTTTTTAAAATATTTTTTAAAAAGTACTTAGCCATGTATATTTCTCATTAGTTTTTGTGTTCAAATTAAAAGGCATATTATATGGTAGATATACTAGTATTAGCTATCAATATATCGAATTCGTGTTTTAACCACCTTTTTCCTTGTCTTCAAATTAAAATGCATGTGGTAAGTATAAACGTAAACCAAGGATAACAGATGGGTGGTCCGACTGAGAGACTTGTGTGACGACCCGGACCGTTATCTCATGTGTTACCACCCCGTTTTTCATGTTTATTGCTTCTTCATATTTCATTATCGGCATTTGGTGAGTTAGAGTCGAATTGGTTGGGTTTTGGTAGGAAATGAGACATTTAGTCTCTTTAAGGAAGGCTTATATTGGAAAAAGTCAATCGGATGTTGACTAAGGAGTTGGAGGGATCGGATGTGATTTCCGTTATTTCGGTTAGCTTCGAGGGATGATTTGTGACTTAGGAGTGCGATCGGGATTGATTTTGGAGGTCCGGAGTAGAATTTGGCTTGAATTGGCGAAGTTAGTATTTTGGCGAATTCCGGTTGGTAGGTGAGATTTTGATCCGGGGCTCGGAATGGAATTCCGAGAGTTTCATTAGCTTCGTTAGGTGATTTTGGATATGTGTGCAAAATTTCAGGTGATTCAGAGGTGATTTGGTTGGATTTTTGATTGAATGTGAGTTTCGGAAGAATTTGAAGAACTTAGGCTTGAAATTGATGAAAATGAGGATTTTTGTGTTGTTGGAGGTGTTTTTAGGATTGGAACAAGTTTGAATAGGGAATTGGGTCATGTATGTGCTTTTGGTTGAGGTCCCAGGGGCCTCGGGGTGAATTCGGGTCGCTAAACGGAAGGTTTTTGGAGTTAATTGCAGGTTCAACTTTGCTGGTATCTGTTGGTTTCGCACCTGCGGGTATGGGACCGCAGGTGCGGTCTCGCAGAAGCGAGCTAGGCCTCGGAGAAGTGGAATTAGGAGCCCTGGTCAGGTTCCGCATAAGCGGGACATTACATCGCTTAAGCGGTCCCGCAGAAGCGGAAAGTCGCCTTAAGTTAAAAAATCGCAAAAGCGAACGTTGACCACATAAGTGGAAGTTGCAAAAGCGGTATTGGATCCGCAGAAGCGGAAATAACTGGCAGTTAAGTGAGAATATCTTCTTCGCGAATTTTTGAAAAAGTAACATTTTGGACTTCGAACTTTGAGAACTTTGAGGCGATTTTGAAGAGGGTTTCGAGAGCTATTATTAGGTATGGACTCTTGGACTTAGAGTTTGATTTTCTGGTGTATAAATAAGGGTTTAGGCAGTATAATCAAAGAATCAAAGGTCAAAAATGGTGGTTTAGGGCTTGAACTTAAGAGAATGTAAAATGGGGATTTGAGGGGTCAAATGGACCCCGATTTTGATAAATTTGATATGCATGGACTCGTGGCGAGACGAGGAATCCGAAGATGTGAATTTTATAATTTTTCGAGAAGTGAGCCCGGGGCTCGAGTTTTGCCAACTTCGTGATTTTCGATGTTTTTCGAGTCTTTTCAATTGGGTTATATTCCCTTAGCCTATTGTAATGTATTCTTTGTGGTTTTGATCAGAGTTGACGCGCGAGGAGGCCAATTCGAGAGGAAAAGGCATAGCAAGTTAGATTTTGGGCCGGCTTGAGGTGAGTAATGGGTGTAAATGATGAACTGAGGGTTTGAAATCCCGGGATTTCACATCGTACCGCTATATTGAGGCGAGGCACGTGCTCTATGACGAGTGCTGGGCTGTTGGTTATTGGAGATTGTGACTTGGTCCGTCCCGATGATGTTTTACTGTGTTTTTTTCTACTAGAACTTGTTGGAAATCATCGTTACTTGGATTTGACTGTTGTATTTGGGCTTCGTGCCGGTTATTTGAATCCTTCAGGGATTGATTTTACTGATTTGTATACTTTGCACATTATTTAACCTCATTCTAAGGTTTTCATTACTATTTGCAAACTCATCCCTTTTTTTTCTAAACTTGAAAATTCAATGATATTTAAATTATATTTTGGGTTATGGATTACTGATTTAAAAGTACCCGAAGGGCTTATATTGATTTATGGAATTATGGATGGCTCGAGCTGCACGCCGCAACAATGGTATATGATATTGAGGTCGAGGGCCTGGTTGGAGCCACGAGATGACTTGTTTATTGCGCTTTGGCTGTAGGAGCCCCTCCGGAGTCTGTACACACCCCAGTGAACGTCGCTGACGTAAAATATATGGTTGGCTCGGACTGCACGCCGTAATGGGCACCCGAGTGTACCGGTATTTGCATTGCATTGCATCATTACATTACCCCTTTACCTGTTACCTGCCATGGTTCTTTCTGAATAATACTTTACTGTCTTGCCGGTTTTGCTGTTAAAGGTTTGGTACTGCCTGTTATAGTTGCCTTGTGTTTCTCTGTGATTTCTCATCTTCAACTATTATTTATGCTTATTATTCACTGAGTCAGAGTGCTCACTTTACTCCCTGCACCTTGTGTGTAGATTTAGGTGCATCACAGTCTGAGGGAGGACCTATCTAGCTGAGCAGCACTTCATCAGGAGCATCGAGGTAGCTGCATGGCGTTCGCAGCCCTGATTCTTCCCTCCTATCCCAATCTTTTATTATTCTGCTTCTTAGACAGTATTGTTATAGGATGACATTCTATTGTAGAGGCTCATGGTCGTGACACCGGATCCTGTTATGGGCTTATGTTTTCCGTATTCTGTTGAATTTCTGTACATTTCCCCTTATTTATAGCCTTTTCGGTATAATGGTTTAGTAATTTAATAACTATGTTTAAACTCTTGAATCAGCAATAGTTGGGGTTATTGTTGAATGGTCGGGCTTGCCTAACAAGGTGTGGGTGCCATCACGATCGGGGTCTGGTTTGTGACAAGTTGGTATCATAGCCTAGGTTACTCGGTCTCGCAAATCATGAGTCGGTTTAGTAGGGTATCACGGATAGGTATAGGGACGTCTGTATTTATCCTCTAGAGGCTGCAGAACCTTTAGGAAAACTTCATATTCTTGAAATTCTTGTCGTGCGACTTTGTTGACCCGAGAACTAAACTTCTGTATTCTATTCTCTCGTAGATGGCGAGAACCCATGCTACCGAACGTGGCGGACGACCACCAGAACCACCCACTAGAGGCCGCAGTCGTGGTCGCGGTCGAGGCAGACCAGTGAGGGCAGCACCTGTAAATACACCAGCTGCCCCGGTTCAGGACCAGCCTCCAGCTGTAGATGCTCCAGCAGCACCTGTGCATGCCCCATCAGTGCCTATTGTGATTCCTGGCCTCCAGGAGGCCTTGGCTCAAATATTATCCGTTTGCACTGGCCTGGCTTAGGCAGTCTCATCCACTACTACAGCAGCTACCTCACAGACCGGGGGAGGTCATCAGACCCCCACTGCTTGCACACCTGAGCTGGTTGTTCAGGGATTGCAGACACCGGGAGGAGCCCCTACTCAGCCGGTAGATCCAGTTGCACTAGTTGCTCCAGTTGCACCAGCTCCTGATTATGTGGTTCCAGCTATGCCAGACGACGAGCAGTGTCGTCTTGAGAGGTTCGGTAGGCTCCAGCCTCCGGTGTTCAGTAGTGCTGAGGGCGAGGATGCCCAGGGTTTTCTTGACAAGTGACAGCATATGCTTCGTACTGCAGGGATTCTAGAGTCGAGTGGAGTGTCTTATACTACTTTTCAGTTCTCAGGGGCTGCATTTGCATGGTGGGAGGACTTCGAGAGGCGTAGGCCTATTGGCGCAGCGCCCCTTACATGACAGCAGTTCTCCACTCTATTTCTGCAGAAGTATGTACCGCAGTCTCGCAGGGAGGAGTTGCGTTGTTAGTTTGAGTGGTTGACTCAGGGGGACATGTCTGTGACCCAGTACGAGATGAGATTTTTGCAGCTAGCTCGGCATGCTACTTAGATGATCCCGACAGATCGGGAGAGGATTAGAAGGTTCGTGGATGGCCTCAACTATTCACTCTGTATCTTGATGACTAGAGAGAGGGTTTTAGGTGCCTCATTCGAGGAGGTAGTTGATATTGCTCGTGATATTGAGGAGATTCGCCGCAGGGAGAATGAGGAGAGGGAGGCCAAGAGGCCTCGAGTTCAGGCAGTTTCGGTGGTGCTCCGTCTAGGGGCCAGTTCGAGCGTGGTAGAGGTCGTTCCTTCAGGCCTCCTCAGTTTGCTCGCCCAGAGTATAGTGGGGCTTCTTCAGGCCGTGGTCATCAGGGATTCCAGCAGGTCCAGCCTTCACTTAGTGCCCTCCCAGCTCAGAGCTCATCCCATGCCCCTTCAGGTCAGGGTTCTTCTGCGCCGAGTGCATCGGCTGGCCATTCTAGTGCGAGGGGTTCCCTTCAGTCCCCTTCTCCAGCACCAGGCAGTTGCTACGAGTGTGGTGAGTTTTGCCATATGAAGAGGGATTGTCCTCGGCGTCGTGGTGGCCGGTTTCAGTAGAGGGATCAGCCCTCGTCTTCTACTCTATCTACTTCAGCACCCTCTCAGTCAGGTAGGGGTGGGGGCTAGGCAGCCAGGGGCCGCTCTAGGGGTGGAGACCGATCTGGCGGTGGTCAGGCTCGATTCTATGCTCTCCCAGACAAGAGGGACGCCATTGCATCAGATGCTGTTATCACAAGTATTATCTCAGTCTGCCACATGGATGCCTCTATCCTATTTAAACCCGGTTCTACTTATTCTTATGTATCTTCATATTTTGCTCATCACCTGGGTACGACTCGTGGGTGTCTCGCTTTACCTGTGCATGTATCTACCCCGGTGGGTGATACTATTGTTGTAAACCACATGTATCGGTCTTGTCTAGTGACTATTGGGGGTCTGGAGACCCGAGTTGATTTGTTACTGTTGAGCATAGTAGATTTTGATGTTATTCTGGGCATGGACTAGCTATCTCCGTGCCATGCTATTCTGGACTGTCATGTCAAGACAGTCACATTGGCCATACCGGGTGTTTCGAGGATTGAGTGGCGTGGTATGACTGACTATGTTCCCAGCGGGTGATTTCTTTCCTGAAGGCCCAGCGGATGGTTGGGAAAGGTTATTTATCATATTTGGCTTTTGTGAGAGATGTTGGAGCTGAGACTCATAGTCTTGATTCCATTCCCGTTGTGAGGGACTTCCCTGATGTGTTTCCAGCAGACCTGCCGGGCATGCCACCGGACAGGGACATTGATTTTGGTATTGACCTTGTGACGGGCACTTAGTCCATTTCTATTCCTCTGTATCGCATGGCACCCGCGGAGTTGAAAGAACTAAAGATCAGCTTCAGGAACTCCTAGATAAGGGGTTCATTCATCTGAGTGTGTCACCGTGGGGTGCACCGGTCTTATTCGTGAAGAAGAAGGATGGGACAATGAGAATGTGCATTGACTACATGCAATTGAACAAGGTGAAAGTGAAGAACAAGTATCCGTTGCCCCGTATTGATGATTTGTTTGACCAGCTCCAGGGGGCAAAGGTATTCTCCAAGATTGATCTTCGTTCGGGCTATCACCAGCTGAAGATTAGGGATTCAGATATTATAAAGACGGCTTTCAGGACCAGATATGGGCATTATGAGTTTCAGGTTATGTATTTCGGGCTGACTAATGCCCCAGCAGCATTCATGCACCTGATAAACAATGTGTTTCGGCCGTATCTGGATTCATTTGTTATCGTGTTTATTGATGATATCCTGGTGTACTTGCATAGCTAGGAGGAGCACGCACAACATTTGAGAGTGGTATTACAGAGATTGAGGGAGGAGAAGCTTTATGCAAAGTTCTCTAAGTGTGAGTTCGAGCTCGGTTCTGTAGCTTTCCTGGGGCACCTGGTGTCCAGTGATGGTATTCAGGTCGATCCGAAGAAGATAGAGGTGGTGCAGAGTTGTCCTAGACCGTCCTCAGCCACAGAGATCCGGAGTTTCCTCTGTTTGGCAGGTTATTATCGCCGGTTTGTCCAGGGTATTTCATCTATTGCTTCGCCCTTGACCAAGTTGACTTAGAAGGGTGCACCATTTGTATGGTCGGACGAGTGCGAGGAGATATTTCAGAAGCTCAAGATAGCTTTGACCACAGCCCTAGTATTGGTACTATCATCAGCTTCAGGTTCTTACATAGTGTATTGCGATGCCTCGAGAGTTGGGATCGGATGCGTGTTGATGCAGGAGGGTAGAGTTATTGCATATGCTTCTCGTCAGTTGAAGCCCCATGAGAAGAACTACCATGTACATGACTTAGAGTTGGCTGCTATAGTTCATGCTTTGAATATTTGGAGGCACTATTTATATGGAGTATCTTGTGAGGTATTCACGGATCACCGCAGTCTTCAGCATTTGTTCAAACAAAAGGATCTTAATTTGAGGCAGCGGAGGTGGCTTGAGTTACTCAAGGAGTATGATATTACCATTCTGTATCATCCGGGGAAGGCCAATATAGTGGCCTATGCTTTGAGCCGGAAGGCGGTGAGTATGGGTAGTTTAGCATACATTCCAGTTAGGGAGAGGCCCTTTGCAGTTGATGTCCAGGCCCTGGCCAATCAGATGGTGAGATTAGATATTTCGGAGCCTAGTCGGGTGTTGGCTTGTGTGGTTTCTCGGTCTTCCTTGTATGACTGCATTAGAGAGCGCTAGTATGATGATCCACATTTTCTTATCCTTAAGGACAGGGTCCAGCATGATGATGCCAGAGATGTGACTAGTGATGATGATGGTGTGTTGAGGATGCAATGTCAGATTTGCGTGCCCAATATGGATGGACTTCGAGAGTTGATATTAGAGAAGGCCCACAGCTCGCGGTATTCCATTCATCCAGGTGCCGTGAAGATGTATCAGGATTTGAGGCAGCACTACAGGTGGAGGAGAATGAAGAAGGATATTGTGAGTTATGTAGCTCGGTATCTCAACTGTCAGCAGGTCAAATATGAGTATCAGAGGCCCCGTGGTGTACTTCAGCGGATGGATATTCCAGAGTGGAAGTGGGAGAGGATTACTATGGATTTTGTGAGTGGTCTCCCTCGTACCTCGAGGAAGTTTGATTCGATTTGGGTGATTGTGGATCGGCTGACCAAGTCCGTGCACTTCATTTCGGTGTGTACTACTTATTCTTCGGAGCGGCTGGTAGAGATATTCATCCGGGAGATTGTTCGGTTGCATGGGGTCCCAGTTTCCATTATCTCAGATAGAGGTACTCAGTTTACTTCCCAGTTTTGGAGGACTTTTCAGCGGGAGTTGGGCACACAGGTGGAGTTGAGCATAACATTTCATCCTCAGACGGACGGGCAGTCCGAGCGTACTATTCAGATATTGGAGGACATGTTGCGTGCCTGTGTTATTGATTTTGGAGGTTCTTGGGCTGATTTCTTTCCACTTGCATAGTTTGCTTACAACAACAGCTATCAATCCAGTATTCAGATGGCGCCGTATGAGGCCTTATATGGGAGACGTTGTAGATCTCTGGTTAGTTGGTTTGAGCCCGGCGAGGCTAGACTGTTGGGGATAGAGTTGGTCCAGGATGCCTTAGAGAAGGTAAAAGTGATCCAGGAGAGACTTCGTACAGCTCAGTCACGTCAGAAGAGTTATGCGGACTGGAAGGTTCGAGATGTATCTTATATCGTGGGCGAGAAGGTCTTGTTGAAGGTTTCGCCCATGAAGGGCATTATGAGGTTTGGGAAGAAAGGGAAGCTGAGTCCGTGGTTCATAGGGCCTTTTGAGATACTTAGGAGGATTGGGGAGGTGTCATATA
Source organism: Nicotiana glauca (assembly GCA_026770625.1). Lineage (NCBI taxonomy): Eukaryota > Viridiplantae > Streptophyta > Magnoliopsida > Solanales > Solanaceae > Nicotiana > Nicotiana glauca. The sequence goes on along the minus strand of MU743490.1, from coordinate 270,186 downwards.
TGCTTGCCTTGCCACCCAGCTTGTCGGGGGTTCACCCGGTATTCCATGTTTCTATGCTCCGGAAGTATGTTGGGGACCCGTCTCATGTGTTAGACTTCAGCACGGTTTAGTTAGATGATGACTTAACCTATGATATGGAGCCAGTGGCTATTTTGGGCCGTCAGGTTCGAAAGCTGAGATAAAAGGATATAGCTTCGGTGAAGGTGCAGTGGAGAGGTTGGCCTGTGGAGGAGGCTACCTGGGAGACCGAGCAGGAGATGCGGAGCAGATATCCTCACCTATTTGAGACTTCAGGTATGTTTCTTGACCCCGCTCGAGGGCGAGTGTTTGTTTAAGTTGGGGAGGATGTGAAGACCCGGCCCGTTGTCTCATGTGTTACCGCCTCGTTTTCCCCGTTTATTGCTTCTTCATATTTCATTATCGGCATTTGGTGAGTTAGAGTCGAATTGGTTGGGTTTTGGTAGGAAATGAGACATTTAGCCTCTTTAAGGAAGGCTTATATTGGAAACAGTCAACCAGATATTGACTAAGGAGTTAGAGGGCTCGGATGTGATTTTCGGTGTTTCAGTGAGCTTCGGGGGATGATTTTTGGCTTAGGAGTGCGATTAGGATTGATTTTAGAGGTCCGGTGTAGAATTTAGCTTGAAATGGCGAAGTTAGTATTTTGGCGAATTCCGGTTGGTAGGTGAGATTTTGATCCGGGGCTCGGAATGGAATTCTGAGAGTTTCAGTAGCTTCGTTAGGTGATTTTCGATATGTGTGCAAAATTTCAGGTGATTCAGAGGTGATTTGGTTGGGGTTTTTGATTGAATGTGAGTTTCGGAAGAATTTGAAGAACTTAGGCTTGAAATTGATGAAAATGAGGATTTTTGTGTTGTTGGAGGTGTTTTTAGGATTGGAACAAATTTGAATAGGGTATTGGGTCAGGTTCCGCAGAAGCGGGACATTGGATCGCTTAAGCGGTCCCGCAGATGCGATTGGGGACCGCAGAAGCGGAAAGTTGCCTTAAGTTAAAAGTCCGAAAAAGCGGACGTTGACCGCATAAGCGGAAGTCGCAAAAGCGGTATTGGATCCGCAGAAGCGGAAATAACTGGCAGTTAAGTGAGAATATCTTCTTCGCGAATTTTTGAAAGAGTAACATTTGGACTTCGAACCTTGAGAACTTTGAGGCGATTTTGAAGAGGGTTTCGAGGGCTATTATCAGGTATGGACTCTTGGACTTAGAGTTTGATTGTATGGTGTATAAACAAGGGTTTAGGCTGTATAATCAAAGAATCCAAGGTAAAAAATGGTGGTTTAGGGCTTGAACTTAAGAGAGTGTAAAATGGTAATTTGAGGGGACAAATGGATCCCGATTTTGATAAATTTGATATGTATGGACTCGTGGAGAGACGAGGAATCCGAAGATGTGAATTTTATAATTTTTTGAGAAGTGGGCCCGGGCCTCGGGTTTTGCCAACTTCGTGATTTTCGATATTTTTCGAGTCTTTTCGATTGGATTATATTCCCTTAACCTATTGTAATGTATTCCTTATGGTTTTGATCATATTTGACGCGCGAGGAGGCCAATTCGAGAGGAAAAGGCATATCGAGCTAGATTTTGGGCCGGCTTGAGGTGAGTAATGGGTGTAAATGATGAACTGAGGGTTTGAAACCCCAGAATTTCACATCGTACCGCTATATTGAGGTGAGGCACGCGCTCTATGACGAGTGCGGGGCTGTTGGTTATTGGGGATTGTGACTTGATCCGTCCCGGTGATGTTTTACTGTATTTTTTTTCTACTAGAACTTGTTGGAAATCATCGTTACTTGGATTTGACTGTTGTATTTGGGCTTCGTGCCGATTATTTAAATCCTTCAGGGATTGATTTCAGTGATTTGCATACTTTGGACATTGTTTAACCTCATTCTAAGGTTTTCAGTACTATTTGCAAACTTAGCACTTTTTTTCTAAACTTGAAAATTCAATGATATTTAAAAGATATTTTGGGTTGTGGATTACTGATTTAAAAGTACCCGAAGGGCTTATATTGATTTCTGGAATTATGGATGGCTCGGGCTGTACGCCGCAGCAATGGTATATGATATTGAGCCCGAGGGCCTGGTTGGAGCCACGAGATGACTTGTTTATTGCGCTTGGGCTGTAGGAGCCCCTCCGGAGTCTGTACACACTCCCAGTGAGCGCCGTCGACGTAAAATATATGGTTGGCTCGGACTGCACGCCGCAGTGGGTACCCGAGTGTACCGGTATTTGCATTGTATTGCATCATTGCATTACCCCTTTACCTGTTACCTGGCATGGTTCTTTCTGAATAATACTTTATTGTCTTGCCGGTTTTGCTGTTTAAGGTTTGGTACTGCCTGTTATAGTTGCCTTGTGTTTCTCTGTGATTTCTCATCTTCAGCTATTATTTATGCTTATTACTCACTGAGTCGGAGTATTCACTTTACTCCATACACCTTGTGTGCAGATTTAGGTGCATCACAGTCTGAGGGAGGACCTGTCTAGCTGAGCAGCACTTCATCGGGAGCATCGAGGTAGCTGCATGGCGTTCACAGCCCTGATTCTTCCCTCCTATCTCAATCATTTATTATTCTGCTTCTTAGACAGTATTGTTATAGGATGACACTCTGTAGTAGAGGCTCGTGGTCGTGACACCGGATCCTATTATGGGCTTATGTTTGCTGTATTCTGTTGGATTTCTGTATATTTCCCCGTATTTATAGCCTTTTTGGTATAATGGTTTAGTAATTTAATAATTATGTTTAAACTCTTGAATCAGCAATAGTTGGGGTTATTGTCTAATGGTCGGGCTTGCCTAACAAGGTGTTGGGTGCCATCACGACCGGGTTCTGGGTCGTGACAACTTGCCCCTTGCTCCGTTATAATAATTTTTCTTATTTACCATAAACAAGGTAATCAATAATAGCACAAACATGATATAGTCGGAGGAGAAAACACTAAGAAAAAATGTTTAAGTGAGAATTACAAGATTTCTATGAATTTTGGTCTAGAAGCACAATACATGATGCGGCGGCATATCACCAGTGCAAAGTCTACTGCGATATAGAAGTGCAGACACATTATCCACCGAGTTTCAAATTTTGTACCATTAATGTTGGAGAATTTCTGTGTTATAAAAAATTCAAAAAACAATGAAGTATTTTAAGGGAGAATTACAAGATAGTCAATAATTTAAGATGTTTTAGTGGGCGTATGGACATAAGAATTTTAAAATTCCAAAAAAAAAAAAAGTGAAAGGAAAATTCAAGTAAAAATAGTATTTGAAAATTAGAGTTGTGTTTGGACATGAATAAAATTTTGGGTTGTTTTGAAGTTTTGTGAGTGAATTTTGAAAAATAACTTTTTGGAGTTTTTCAAATTTTTGAAAAATTATAAAATTCATCTTCAAGTGAAAATTAAAAATTTTAAGGCCAAACATTGATTTCGTTAAAAAGTAAAAAAATTTCAAAAAATAATTTTTTGTTATGTCCAAACGGGCTCTTAGTACTCCCATAGATAAGTACTGGCAAATTACGGAGCTATGGGCTGGTACGATTGAGGATTTATCCCTTTGTAGAACATTACATCTAACATGTAAAAACTCGTTTCCTAATACTACTCCTTTCCAGTCATCAATACGTGCTTTCAAATGCTTAATAGCAGCATCATTCGCACTTCCATTATCCAGCGTCGCTGTAAACAAGTTCTCAATCCCGCACTCCAACAAACAAGCTTTAATACCCTTATCAATAGTCTCTCCCTTGTACTCTGGTGTTTAAAAAAAGTTAAGTTTCTCCTTTTGTATATTCCATTCATCATCAATCCAGTGGGCGGTGACAACCATAAAAGTAAAATTTTGGACTGATGACCATGTATCACTAGTAAGATATACATGTTGGTTCTTGATAAGTTTTTTCAGTTTTTGTTTCTCCTCTTGATAAATCTTTAAACAATCTCTAGCCACGGTTACACGACAAAGTATTCAAAATTAGGCAAAGCTTTAGCCATTAACTCCTTAAATCCTTCTCCCTCAACAACTTTAAATGGATGTTCGTCAATAATAACAAATTCGACAATTGCCCTCCTAATATCCTCCACATTATACACCACCTTTCAATAGAACTTTTATCAGTTTCTTATCCCCCTTCTTGGATAGGTGTAAGTTTCAATGTAGATTGCTTCCTATCAACAAATCTAAAGGGAGATTTAAGACACATCAAATTTAAATGATTTCACAATGTAAAAGTTCCATTAGTCTTGGTCTCGGAAGCAAAGTGTTTTACACAATAATTGCATTTTGCTCTACGTCTGCCTCCTTTATCAATAAACTAGTGTATTTGTCCGCGCTTCGTTGGGTCATTAAAAAAAATATAAACATATATAAATTATTTGTAATAAATAAATAAAATTATAAATATTACACATTTTCAATGACACTATGGTTACAATTTTCATACCTTCAACACTATATATGTTACAAGTTTGTCATGAAATGATACAATTGTCCCAAATCTATAAAGGGATTACAATAATTTTAAAAAAAAGGACATTGCATCCACTTGGGCCGTTGTCGTTTCTATCTTGAAAACCAGAATGATTTCATAGAGGAAAAGATGGTTTTTAAAAAGAAAATAGAAAAATAAAAGATTCAATCTTATGTATTGCCATAAATTCCTGCATAATTTTTTACGGTCCTTGCTATTATTACTTCCTTTAGTGAAAATCAACTACCAATTTTTTTTAGCAATGTTATTTGTTGAGTGTTCCAAGTTGGCATATTCCTTAAAACTCTTTTAGAACTATATATGTGTGTCTGTGCGCGTGTTTTGACCTTTAGTATACATCCAAAATACATTAACATCAGAAAGAACATGATGTTGATTCATTAATCTTACACCAATCTTAAAGAAAATTACATAAATACACCATTTCTCAAAGACAGAGAGAAAGTAGTTGAAGAAGAAGAAGAAGAAATACAACGCATGTCTTGTTTGGAACCTTAATCCTGAGCTGTTGTTGATATCCCCTCTCGCAAATCGATCATCATTCAAGAGCCTTCTTTCTCAAGCGAAACTAAAACATGACTCCAATACCGTGGTAAATATAACATCATTATTTCAGATATGGAATGAAAAGGAATAACCTTGGGTAGGGATCTCATGAAACAAAAGTTATAAATTTATGTAGGCAAAAGTACAGAAATACCATAAGGTATTTTAAAATTTTAAATTAAACATTTGGGGATTATGAAAAGCATGGTAGTTATGGATATTATTATAATGGAAGTTAAAGAGGTGTGAGTTATGAAAATAAAAAATTTAAAACAAATAAAGGACAAAACATAAATACAAATTATCATAAATTTACATATTAAATATTTTGGTATTTAATTGACATGTGTAACCACAATCCATATTGCCTAAATCTGCCATGTAAAGACAACGAAGTGTTTTTCTCAGTGCATATATGTGCTGAACACATGTGATGGAAAAAATGGACAAGTCAAACATATTCATAGCAGGGTTGGATGAGGATACCGAAGCTAGTTTGGTAGATCAAACAGGATTCACAAGAGGAAGCTTTCCTATAAGATATCTAGGTCTTCTTCTGTCACCCAAAAAATGGAGCAAAATGGAATGTCATCAACTGATTATGAAGATCACAGAAAGAATTAGAAATGCTACTGTGAGACATTTGTCATATGCTGGAAAATTACAGATAATAAATGCTGTCCTGTTTTCAGTACATAATTTCTGGAGGGCAGTGTTCATTCTACCTCAGAATGTAATCAATGAAGTTGATAGGAAATGTAGGGAATTCCTATAGGGAAGTTCATAACAAAAGAAGAAGATAACATTAGTTGCTTGGGAGAAAATCTGCAAGTCAAAATCACAAGGGGGGCTGAACATCAAAGGGTGCAGGAATTGGAATAAGGTAGCTGTGGGGAAATTGATATGGCAAATAATGGAGAAGAAAGATACACTATGGGTGAAATGGATAAATGGAATATATATGAAAGATGGAGACTTCTGGAGTCATGAACTGCAAGTAAATAGTAGCTGGTACTGGAGAAGGTTGAACAAGCTAAAACTGGGAATGATGAGTTGGTATAGCAATGGAAAATATACCTTGGTGAAGACTGGGAAATACTCTATAATGAAGGGGTATACACAGTTAACAGGAGTGACACAAAGAATGGAACATGCTGATATGGAATAACATATGCTTACCAAAGCACAGATTTATCTTATGATTAGCTGTGCAAAATAGGCTACTAACACAAGAAAGGATGCTGAATATAGGCATACAATATGGGATAGTGGATGCAGCTTATGTGGTGGAGATGAAATGGAAACTGCAGAACATTTATTTACCAAATGTGACTGGGTTGTGCAGGTATGGAAAGCTATAACAGATTGGAGTGGGATCAAATTTCAACAGATGAGTATCCATCAAACTCTGAAGTGAATACACAACAGGAAATGGACAAAAACACAGAAACATATGGGAGCAGCAATTTATGCAGCAGGAGTACACAACATCTGGCAAGCGAGAAATTGGTAGAAGTTTAGAGAGACCCAAGTACAGGATAGGCATGTAATTAAACAAATACAAAATGTAATTAGAGAAAGGATAAGCATAATATGGAGTGGAAAAAGAGGTAGGAGAGTGAGCAAGTTCATTCATAGGCTAGAAAGTGAGTACATATGAGGAGAAGTAGAGATGTGTATATGTATTGATCTGACTTGCCAGAAGGAAATCTCGTGTATTTGAAATGGGTGATGAAATGGTAATAAAATTCACATTTGTTACCAAACAATATTTTGGCTATGGATATAAACGACATAAGAGTAATTGAGATTATTATTAAAAATAAAGGTTAGGAAGATAATGGGGTGAGAGTTATGAAATAGAATAATGGTAAAAAACTCAAAAAAAGGAAAAAAAAGAAGATAAATATGTTTCTTCGTCTAAGAGAGGTGCCACATCACTTTCATATATATATATATATATATATAGAGAGAGATATATATTTAATGTTTGCCAAACCCTATTTCATACTATTATTTTGCTAGAAAGCACTTTTAAGGCTTCTTAGTAATTTTTCTGGCGTCATCTCTATCTTTCTCAAAGATGAATATTTCCAGTTTCTCGATCTTTAGGATCGAGAATATTATTTTTTCCCTTTAAAGCATCAACCAAAAGTACTAATTAAACTCCAATAATTCTCTATTATGTGTCTATATAATATAGACATGCACATCCATCTTAAGATCGTATGAACAATAACTCAATGAAATAAAGATGAAATTGTTTTAAGAAATTAGCAAGCAAAAAGTACCTGCGTGGCATCAGATTCTCTGCTTTTGCCGCCCTCATTTTTATCTGGATAAACTGACGCATAAATCATCGTGAAGTTTGTAACAAATTAAGGCCATGCCCGAAAGTGGAAATTATTATCCGTTTCGGCCTAAAAAGATCGATAACTTCTTTTGTTCTTGCATAGCGAAATACAAGATCCTGCTTTAGTTTATTAAGCTCTCCGCCGGCAATCTGACCAGCCATGTGATGAATTGAACATTGAAAGAGAGAATAAGGTGTCATGTAATTACATATTACACATTTGGGAGTTATAAACATGAAAAGGCATGAGAGTTATTAGAGAATTTAAGGACATGTGATGAAATGAACATTGCAAGACATAATAAGGTGTCATATAATTACGTATTAAGCATTTGGGAGCTATAAAGATGAAACGGCATAAGAGTTATGAATACTAGTATTAATTAGAGAAGTTAAGGACATCTAGATATGTAAGTTGTGGAGGAAAGTGATTAGAAAATAAGATAAATCAAAAAATTGAGTAAGAATAGCAAGAAAAGGAGAAAAAAGATAAATACTTTTGGTGGCTAAAGAGAGGTGTCACCTCACTTTTCTATTGCCCACATTTATATTTATATATAGATTTGGTAAAGTGATTCCAAATTTCAGATTATTACCAGGCTTAGAATTGGGATATGAAGGATTTGTCCTTTTTTGCTTTTTAGGAGGAGTGCATGTATAAGGAGTGCTTTTACCTTTCTTTTGAGGTGCCACCAGCACAGTTGGAGGATCATTTACAATCATCTCCACATCTATTTCAGTGGTAGTTTCCATCTAGAAAGATAGTCTCTGCACATAATAAAACTTTCAAATTACTTACTGAGATTTAAAGAAAAAAATGAGAAAAAAGAGAAGTTCTTAAGCTTCTCAAATTCAGGTTACTTCTTAGAGAACATTTAACATCAAGTAGAGATTTCATCACAAATTTAAGTGAAAGAAAACAACTCGCAACATCAGAATTCAGGACCAACAATCTAAAATAATAGTTATACCCAAATCTAAAGGGACAAAATAACATAATTGGTTTAATCAAATACTTTAGCTTACCAAATTGCATTGGAGTAGTAAGACTAGTCTGCAATGACAAACTTGGACAATGGCTACTTCTCAATAAGAATTGCAGAGCTGGAAGCTCGTGTGAAGTGGAGGAAAGGGTTCCGATATTATACAGAATACTTTGAGTTGGATTCACAAGTCATCCCTTGGAGGGAGAGTATTAAGTAACTTGGGTCTATCGTACAGGGATAGGGAGATTGATGAAAATGTCACACATCATATTGGGGCGAGATGTGTGAAATGGAGACTTGCTTCCGGTATTTTGTGTGACAAGAAGGTACTATCAAAACTTAAAGGTATATTTTATAGAGCGGTGGTCAGACTGGCTATGTTGTATGGGCCTGAGTATTGGCCAGTCAAGAGCTCTCACGTCTAGAAGATGAAGGTAACAGAGATGAGGATGTTGAGATCGATGTGCAGACACACCAGATTAGATAGGATTCAGAATGAAGTTATTCAGGACAAGGTGAGTGTGACCCCTGTTGATACCCAATTTTTTCCTAAATATTTTTATACCCAAATATTTCCAAAATAGCATATTGGTACATATATAAGCACACCCAAGAGTTTTGGCAATTTTTAATGATTTTTAAAACCAACTTATTACCTATTTTTATAAACAAAATCCAATAATTATTCCCAAAATTATCATTTTGGTGAATAATTTATTTTTATTTTCACATTTACACCAAAATATAATTAAGGTAATTTTCACATAATTTTACAAGTTCATTTAGTATTTTTAAAACTGAACTGCATATAGTTACAATTATAGCCTATCTTGTAATTTATGACATTTTATGTTTATAAAATTAGTCCCAGCATTGTCAAATTAATATTTATATAATATTCATTTACCCAGTACTCTTAATTTATTTTTAAAATCTGTATTACTATTTTATAAAATATAAAAGAGAAAATTGGCTATTTACGATCTGGCCTCAATTGCATTTCAATTATAGCCAATTTGGCAACCCCAATTAACCCAAATTCAGGCCCAAAATTGCCCAGCCCAACTACCATGCCAACCCGACCCCTGACTGGTCACGCCCAACTATGCCTTATAAAAGGACAATGCGGTCGTTGCAAATATAATCCGGTTTACAAGTCCGGAGTCGAATCCCACAGAGAACTAAGGTTTAGCTATAGCTGTTCACTATCACCAAGAAGACAAGCTTGAACAATTCCTAACTTATAGATATTAAGATTCTTGTATTTAAATAATTAACTAACAAATTAAAATAGTAAATTAACAACTAAATATACTAAGGGTTAGAGACAAGATTAAGGAGGTCTAGAGTTATGATTTCCCCAATTGTCGGAATCCTTCCTGCTATGTCTTCTATAATTTTCCCTAATTATTCTCTACCGATCATGAGCACTCTTATTACCGTAAATCTCTCCCCGAGTAATTACGAGAATTTACTAGACGCACTCTCCTGAGCTTCGCTAGCTGGCTTTTAATACAGCTCACTTCAGATCGCACCCAAGGCTTCGTTATCCCTAATCCCACCTTTAAACCCTCGGTTATTGATCCCTCATAT
>MU743490.1:164568-254878 GCA_026770625.1 Nicotiana glauca | reverse complement strand
CTTCACGTGCCTATTACTTGTGCATTCATGTATATATATATTGAGTTCTTTCTGTAACTTGTGAGTAATTTTCAAAAAACTTTTCCTTAGTAAAATTCTGATTTTACTCGCCCGTTAAGAGGTAATTGATTATTTTCCTTTGATTGGCCTCCCTGAATCTTTCCAAAAATAATTTTACACCCTGTACTTAGACTTAATTGCCCATTATATTACCTTACTGCTTCTTTTATGGCAACAACCATTCTATTTACAAGGTTCATTCTCCCTTTCCTTATTTAAAACCTGTTAGCATCCGTTTGAATAAAAATCCCCTGATTGAAGGGGAATCTTATACTAATTTGATTCTGATTTGTGTCCATGCCATATTTGTGTTAGACTTGTACTTGTTACCTTATTTCTCTACACTTTTTCAAAACTATAAATACTCTCCTCCCTTCTCTTTGAACACACACGAACACAGAACACAATCCGAGTTCACAATTCACTCTCACTTAAACTCTCTCTTTCTGATACTTGCACTGCTGTGGACTTTGTTTACTTTCTTCTGCACTCTTTTGCTTCTCTACTGGTATGTCTCAATTAGTTTACATGCCTCAACAACAATGTGTTTAATTCTGCCCATTTGTTTCAAGCATATTGTCGTATGTTTTCCCTTTCCTTTATAGTTCAGTATTTAAATTATGTATGCAATCAGTTGTTTGTCATAAATTTGATACTTTATGAATCCCCTTAAACTTTACCCTTTTGTATGTGAGTTATGGTTTAGGACATAATAGCACTCCAATTTGCTGTTTATGATCCTGAACTAGATTCTTTGAATCCCAAACTCAATCAATGCCCATTCCCTTTTCCCCTTTTATGTGTTCGACCCTGGACTGGGGTCTGATAGTGTCCTAATCACTATCTAGACTTTGGTCTGACCTTCAAAAGGTCTGCTCCTAACTTGTTCAACCAAACAAGTGGTCAGGGGTATGCTAGCCTACTTTGTGGCTAGGTATGACCACCACCTGCCATGGATCCCCAATTCCCCTTTCACTTTGCACTTACTCTTAGCTATAAGTTTTGCCCCTCTCTTGCAAGCCATGCTTTGGGACCCTTGAGCTCCCTCTGAACTTGCATGCATGAGAGCTAGCTCTTCCACTCTGCACTATTCTAATTCTGATAGTATCCTGGGTATAAGCAATGCCTGGAATCCCTGAGATTCCTTGGAACTTTGAAACACTTTAGATAAAGAGAAGGCTTCGAAAATCTGGATCCCGAAAGTGGCTCAATCGCATGTTATTAGATATTAAGGTTGAATTAGGCTGCTCGTATCTAGCTGTTAGCTTTTGGTGCATCTTTTAATTTCCAGTTTGATTCATTGGGTTGTAATAATTTTGTATGAAATTCGGGGAGTATAGTAAAAGGGTGTGGGAGGGGTCTTTACTTTTCTTGCATCCAAGGGGTAGAAATCATGAGTTAGGATTTTTATTTTTTTTATCAAAATAGAAATCCTGCCTATAGGGTCTTTAATACTAATTCAATCACATAGAGACCATGCCTATAGGATTTAACGCTTAACTTTACCGCAACATCACCTAGAAAGCCNTGTTAAAATCAGTAAACGTATAGAAAACATGCCTATAGGAAACCTCGTCTTTAATAGCATCATTCGTTCTTAAGCAGTATCGATTGCTGGAACTCGTGTCTTTACTAAAACTGGTGATTTTTTACTTCTGAAACCCACTAAAATTGGTAAACCTTTTCCTATAACCAATGTGCACTCCCCCTAAACTCGTAAACCTTTTAATCAGTCTACATCTTTTCTGAAACAACTGGTAACTCTTTTCTAAAATTAGTTTGCATCTTTCCTCTTTATTTAAACTGATAACTCTTTTTTTCTAAAATCAACTTGCATTTTTTTGAAACTACTGGTAACTCTTTGCATCTTTTTCCTGAAATTAATAGATCATACGCCTAGTTTTTTTTTATATTTCAACTCATAAACAAAAGGTTGGATAATTAATGAATTGGGTTAGTCCCTGACAACTGTATCCGAGTTGCCTAATGCAGACTTTCTGTTTAAATACATGTGTTGAACCAGTCCGCTCGTTGCTTAATTTAAATCTAAGACCAAATCAGTATTTGTCAAGGCATGCTAAACTAAATGATTACTTGACTTCTGGGGTTAATTTGAGCCATGTTTAAACTCCACAAAGGCCCCCCATCCCTTTATTCCCCTTTAGGATTAGAAGTCCTAATACCCCGAGACTAATAGGATTGGGAAGGGTAGTAGCATGCGATAAGTAAACGATATCGTTCCGCGCTTTAATACCTTAACGGGGTGGGAAGGGTAGACATGGAGATGATGATTACACGATAACACTCCGCGTACAACTGAGTACCAGTGTTGTGCGAATGATCCATGTAATGTATAAACCTAGGACCCATTTCTCCTTCTTTATTAGTTTAACAAAATTTTCTGAATCTTTAAAGCTATTGCATTTTTAATTTTTGCTTCTCGCATGATCTTTTGGATTATTTGCACTAAGTACTTGACATTTTCCTCTACTTGCACGTTTTATTTTACAAAAAATTGCTCCTTTAAAATTCAGCACTTCTTTTAACCTTTTGTGCTTCTTGTACTTGTTTATTTATATTTACATCTAAAGTCACAATTGTAACATGGTCGGGAACCACACTAGTGGTTTTTGAGGGGTGCCTAACACCTTCCCCTCGAGATAATTTCAAGACCTTACCCAAAGCTCTGGTCTGCATCTTTAATTCTTCTAAAAGTATCCTAATGCACTATAATCATTAGGTGGCATCTCTCCAAACTCTTAAAAAACCCAATTCCCAAAGTGGGAAAAGAGTTGTCTTCCCGAATATCGTGAACCCGATTCCGCTTTAGGAAAAAAAGGGGACGTCAACAACCCCTTGTTACTCCCAAAAGCACACGCAAGTATACGTGGTCGACAAGTAATATTGGATTGTAAGTCCAGATATCGTAACCACAAGGACTTGTGATTAACTATCAACTAAATTAAACCAAATAATTTATCTATTCAAGCGATTCCTAAAGTATGAATATTTAACTAAAATTAATTTAAAGTAGTAAATTATGAGATTAAAGAAAACAAGTTGGCGAATTATAGAGAAGAATTCAATATGAGTGAATATTCTAGAGCTATGGGTTACCTGACAATCCCGTTGAGTTTTATACCTAAATTGTCCAATTAATTTATCTAGTTTATTGACTGACGAGGTTAATATTGCTCGTAGCCTTCTCCCGAAGTACAACTCGCATATTCAAGCTAACCTACCGCCTATATTTCTATGGAATTAGGATAAACAAGAACGCATTTATAATTCCCGTATAATAACCAAGCAAGGCGATTAGGTATATTCCTATCCTAACTACATATCTGCTCCCCCTAAGAGTTAAGATCTTGCTCTACTCAATCTTATATGCAATCTAGAATTCCCTCTCCCGAGTTCAATCCTAAATTCGTAGATAGTATTCAATTGGTGATCAAGCAATCAAATAATTAAGCGCAAGATTGAATAAATAAACCAATATGATAAAATAATAAGAACAATTCAAGCTTCAAACTATAACGTTCATTTAGCACCCAACAACTCTAGAACAAATAAACTATGAGATTAAAGGAAGAGAAGGGAAGAAAAACTAGTTGAAAGTCTCCTCCAAGCGTGGTGTGTGTTACTCCACGTGAAACTCCCTTTAAAATATGTTAGATCTCTTCCAAATTAGGTTTAGGACCCCTTTTATACGATTTGAAATCGTGTAGGGCCAAAATAACATTGTCCCGAACGAAATAGGAAAACTCACGTCACACATCGTCCAGGCCAGCGCTAGGCGCTGGTCCTGGCGCTGAAACCTGTAACATTTGTCGTTCTTAATCCTTCACGCCAGGTATGTTTCTTTTGCCTTCTTTCAATTGGAATTGTATTTTTCCCTTTGTTCTTGTCTTCAAATTGGGGGGACAAAAACCAAAGGGTGTCCACCCTTTTTTTATTCATTTAATTTTCTTTCCTTTTCTTCCGTATTTTATTTAATTTTGCTTCAAATCTTTTCATCTTCATACCGCTTTATTCCTACACAATTAAAATATAATATTAAGCATAATGTAATATAATTAACACTCAAAAAATGATTAAAAGGTGCTATAATGTGAGGCAACAATGAGTGAATAACTGCATTTTTGGCTGAACATCAATACCTCACACTTAGACTCTTGCTCGTCCTCGAGTAAAAACATTAGAACCACCCTAAAAAAATCAAGCCTAGAAACACCACCACTTCAATTGATACTAACCATTAGGCCCTATAGCAACTCAGACCATCATATATACATTTCCTTATCATTGTGCAAGATATATAAGTCACAAATAAACAACAAACTTTTAACCTCCTAACCTCATAGCTGGACTCTAACTTACTAAATCTAAGCTCGCTCACCTACTCTGTCAAAGAAGCTAATAACATCACCTATATATCATGAAACAAGTGCCCTCACACGAATAAATAGTCCATACACTCAAATCAAATAATGAATATAATTTAAGGACTCTGCATCAAAGAACAACTCTCAGACTCCACCAAGAAATCCACATGTATGCACAAAGAACTATAGGTTTGCCCATTATGTACATCTCTACTAATTAAATATGCTCGAATAAAATCAAATAGGACTTTAATGGGTTGTAATGTTGGCTAAGGGACTGGTAGGAAAACTATATGATAGTGACTTACACTTCCCTAAGCACTTTGCACTCTTAGACTTCATCACCTATTATTTTTTACTCTTCACTTTCATTTTTCAGCCCTCTCTTCATCTATTGTTTCACAAGTATTTTCCGCACATCAAGAATGTTTCATTTATTCAAAACAATTTATTTTTTCATTATTTCCTTTTTTTTTCATGTCACATTCTTTTCACGAGGGCCTTTTAATCACTTTGGAGCTACCATTGGTCACTATTTTTCACTTAATTATCCCTTTTTTTAAATTTATTAATTAATATCACAGTCTAAGCAACAGTGCTCAAGGAAGCAGGGTACAAAAACTAGGGATTCAACAAAAGGATCAAGGCAAAAATACGGCTTCCAAACAAAAGGCTACAGGCTCAAATGGCTAACTAGTGGTATAATATCTGAAAAGGATAAAATTTATAAAACATATCAAAGAAAGACTACTATCATCTTCTTAATAGAGCAACACTTTTATTTTGCTTCAATAACATGCAGGGCAAGTTCTAGACTAAGATGCAAAACTTGTAATATATGTAATAAATTCTCACCACACATGGCACAAGTATCAATCAAGATGGATCAGTTTCACTCTAAGACAGACAGGGTCATAGCGGACGACAAAATAAGAATAAGCTCTATACAGAGTCATAACCCAGAGCTTATGTGTCAGAAAGTTTGCAATTTTACTCATTACTCAAGCACTCGAAGAAAAGTACTACTCAAACTCAGGTCTAAATATGCTAGTATCAAACAAGTCACAAAATTTTTTCTTCTCCCTCTTTTTCTACTCCTAAAATAAAGAAAAAAAATCTAATCCTAAAAAAATAAAAAAAAATTACCGGGTTCAAGTTACATCCCATGGAAAAGAACCGATGCACAAAGAAAAACCAGGGAATTATTGTCTAACAAAAACTAACTAGAAACAAAAATAAAATATTTTTAAATTTTTTTTATTGGACCTTAAACTCTCAAGAAAGCTGTCTACAATATTCATCGTCGGGAAAAGTCCCAATTTTCTGATTTTTTTCTCTTTTTTCGTTTTTTATAAAAAAAAACTACTACAACTAAGCTAAGATAGCACCCAGACAATCTCCTCACCCCCCACTTAAAATTGTCCAATGTCCACAATGCACACTGAACATAACAAGAGGGTAAAAGAAACTCCCTGGTAGGCTAAAGGCCGAAGAATTAGTAACTCACGGGATACTCAGACTTCTCCTACTCTGCAAAATAAAAACAACACTAAACTGACCAAGAAAAAAATAAATAATCAAATAACTAAAAGATATACAGATTGGGTTACCTCCCAACAAGCGCTTTATTTATAGTCGTGGCACGACTCTATCACTTTCACCATTTTTCCTTCCACTTTGAAGATATGAATTGCGCCCCCAATTTTGCATCAATTTTTCTATCACATTCCTGGGACGGGGGTGTGAAAATAAAGGAACCACGCAATAAGTATCGCATCTTGCACTTCTTGGCCTTTAAGTGAGGAATGTCGTTTTGTCTCCTTGACATCATAAATTTTAGAATATAAGCACTTTGTTCCTCATCCATTGACTCCTTCACATGCTCGACTGGATCAATTTTTATGTCACTAACCAAACACAATGTTGAAAAATATTTAAAATGAGGTCCAATATGCTCCAACTCCAAAATTACATTATTTTTGACATCCCCAATTTTGAGCTCTTCGTCAACCTTGGCATCATTAATAATATTTTGGTCAAATAGTTGGAATTCCTCTTTTCGCTCCATAAGTTGACCAGTATCCACAACAATTGGTTGTAGGGCATCAGACGCCTCAACCTTTTTATTCAATTGATCGTGCAGGTCATGGATATCTAAGCCAAATTGGTCTATCTCTTGCCTGAGCTCAGTTCTTCCTTCTATTAGTTGTTCTGTCATATTTGAAAAACAATCACGTAGAAAGTCATGAGATTTTATCAGTTGAGCTTGTTCCTCTAGCCAAGATTGGCTCACTATATCTGCTTCTTCTAAATTATCTTCTGGTAGGAACTCGCTATCTTTAGCCACTTCCTTCGCCTCGACCTTCATTCTCATGATTGCTGCACTAATTCTTTATGCAGCCTTTCGAATTTCATCTTGTTGCTCGACTACTTGCCTCATCATGTCCATAATACGAGCCATGCTTTCCATATCCTCCACTCCCTTGCTCCTATCAAACTCATAAACATTATTAGAAACATTATAATAAGAACTCTGAGAAGGATAATAAGAATTAGGACAACCATCCCAATGGACACCTTGACCATCACACATATTATAAAAATTTTACACATCAAATTGAGATGCACAATTTTTCTACAAGTGTGGTCCTCCATAATATGGACAAGGATCACTATAATAAGAATAACCAATATTTGATCAATTATCATTCCAAGATGCCATGTCAACAAAGATAACAAAATATTAAACTAGGATTAAAAAAAACTTGAATAGGCAAAAAGTAAAAAATCTAATCTAGTAGAATAGTTAATTTCTAAGTCCCCGGCAACGGCGCCAAAAACTTGTTGCTCCTAAACGCAAGTCGACAAGTAATATAGGATTGTAAGTCCATATATCGTAACCACGGGGAATTGTGATTAACTATCAACTAAATTAAACCAAACAATTTATCTATTCAAGCGATTCCTAAAGTATGAATATTTAACTAAAATTAATTTAAAGTAGTAAATTATGAGATTAAAGAAAACAAGTTGGCGAATTATAGAGACAAATTCAATATGAGCGAATATTCTAGAGCTATGGGTTAGCTAACAATCCCGTTGAGTTTTCTACCTAAATTTTCCAATTAATTTATCTAGTTTATTGACTGACGAGGTTAATATTGCTCGTAGCCTTCTCCCAAAGTACAACTCGCCTATTCAAGCCAACCTAATGCCTATATTCCTATGGAATTAGGATTAACAAGAACGCATTTATAATTCCCGTATAATAACCAAGCAAGGCGATTAGGTATATTCCTATCATAACCACAAATCTGCTCCCCCTAAGAGTTAAGATCGTGCTCTACCCAATCTTATATGCAATCTAGAATTCTCTCTCCCGACTTCAATCCTAGATTCGTAGATAGTATTCAATTGGTGATCAAGCAATCAAATAATTAAGCGCAAGATTGAATAAATAAACTAATATGATAAAATAATAAGAACAATTCAAGCTTCAAAATATAACGTTCATGTAGCACACATCAATTCTAGTTGAAAAACTAGTTGAAAACCCCCTCCAAGCGTGGTGTGTGTTATTCCAGGTGAAACTCCCTTCAAAATATGTTAGATCTCCTCCAAATTAGGTTTATGACCCCTTTTATACGAGTTGGAATCGTGTATGGCCGAAATACCATTGTCCCGGACGAAATAGGAAAACTCATGTCACACAGATCCTAGATCCTGGCACTGAAACCAATAACATTTGCCGTTCTGAATCCTTCACGCCAGGTACGTTTCTTTTGCCTTCTTTCAATTGGAATTGTATTTTTCCCTTTGTTCTTGTCTTCAAATTAGGGGGACAAAATCCCCCCTTTTCTATTCATTTAATTTTCTTTCTTTTTTTCCCGCATATTATTCAATTTTGCTCCAAATCTCTTTATCTTCATATCGCTTTATTCCTACACAATTAAAATATAATATTAAGAATAATGTAATATAATTAACACTCAAAAGACGATTAAAATGTGCTATAATGTGAGGCACCAATGAGTGAATAAATGCATTTTTGGCTGAACATCGCCCCTATTGAGGACAAGATGCGGGAAGCACGACTTATATGGTTTGGACATGTAAGGAGGAGACGCACAGACGCTTCGGTAAGGAGGTATGAGAGGTTGACATTGGAGGGCCTTAGGAGAGGTAGAGGTAGACAGAAGAAGATTTGGGGTGAGGTGATTAGGCATGACATGGCGCAGCTACAACTGACCAAGGACATGATCTGTAATAGGAAGGTGTGGAGGTCGAAGATTAGGATATTAGGTTAGGTAGTATAGATTATTCATACTAGTAATGTTAGTACGTACTCTCACATTTGGTTGGTAGTAGGTTTATTTGAATACCTTTTTTTTACTATCTTGTTGTGTATGCTTCTTTTACATGATTTTTCGGTATTGTCTCGTCTTATTTTTTATTATTATTATGGTACCTATGCTTTCCTGAGCCGAGGGCCTATTAGAAACAACCTATCTACCTCCATAAAGGTAGGGGTAAAGTCTGCATACACACTGCCCTCCCCAAACCTCACTATATGGGATTATACTGGGTATGTTGTTGTTGTTGCTTTGAGTTTGGAATTAGAACATAAGAAAGATACGGAAGATATGGAATAACCTATTGTATTGTCTTTTATCCTGTTGTGTTTTAGATTGGGTTTCAGATTTAGGCTATGTAGATAGAATCTACTTAGTAGATAGTGAATTTACAAGCCCACTAATAAATAATATCTCAAGACATTGAAAATTATAAAATAGTTTAGAAAATACTTACAAATTAAATTTTAATGATTATTTTTTCGGTATAAAATTTTTAAAATTTATATATATAATGTCGTTTGGTTTAGATTCGGTTTGACTTTTTTTTTTGTTAATACCAAACCAAACCAAGAGTGATCGATTTTTTATTTTCCAACACCAAACCAACCAAACCAAACCACAAGTCAGTTTTTTTCTTCGGTTTGACTTGGTTCGTCGGTTCGGTTTGGCTTGACGGTTTGACTTGTACACCCCAAGTTTTGAGAACATAAATCAATACTTTAGGACTTAAAACAAAAGCAAAAAGGTGCTAATAAGTGGTCAGAACACACACTTATCAGTCGCACATGTCATCCTCTTATTGTCTAATTCATGTTATTCATCTTCACTTTATTCATGGGTAAGGTCGGGTAGAAGGCATCGAGTAGACTTGCTTGAATGGGATATCTCAGTTGAGTGCCGGTCGCGCTCTCTAAGGTCGGGGCGTGACATGTTCTTCATGATTTTAAAATTTAGCAGGTCCGTAATTTTCTTGCATTACTTTCACTAATTCGTCCCAATGGTAAATGATTCGCTCGTTGTTGATCCAAGCGAAAATATCCAATGCATCTCCTTCTAAGTACATCGAAGCCACATCAACCTTGCATTCCTCAGGAGTTTGATAGTACTGGAAATACTTCTCAACTTTTAGAATCCAGTCTCTAGGATCTCCTCCCTCATTCTTTGGAAATTCCATCTTTATCTGTGAACACCGAAAAGTTTCTCGATGCCAAGTGTTGTTAACCTCATCCTCTTTTGGTATGACTTTAGCTTTCCCTTTATTGCTGTGATCTCCACTGTGTTGCGCTTTTAATGCAGCGACATCAGTGACTAAAGCATCTATGGCTTCCAGTTTCGTTGCTATGGTTGTCAATTGTTGAGAAATCGGATCAAGAGTCGGAATGGTAGGTTCGTTGTGGGAAGCGTTGGTCTGTGTGTTCACCATGACAGATCTTACTGCTCTGATACTAAATTGTAGTAACCAGAAGTAGATAATAGAACAAATAGAAAAAAGAAGTTAATATTATTGGCGATATTTTGTGCAAGAATCTTAAACATAACTACACCAATAAAGTTGTCCGTATGGAGAGGGCAATGCTTCAGAATAAAGTAGTTTTGATTCTGATAATGTTACCTACACATTAATGGATCTATTACTTATATAATAGGCTGACCATATCTACTGCGTAACTTATTAGAATAAAGATAGATAATTTCTAATAAACTTCTAATAACTGAAAGCTCCGGGAATTTGATAAAAGGTAGATCATTATCTTCTCCTAAATTTCTTTGCTTATTCTGGAAGATACGTGGCTTATCACTATATTGAGTTGTAGAGTGAACAATATGATTTTTTAGAAGGGAGTGAACGATAGAGTTTTTGGAAGACGTCACAAGATTAGAACAACAAATATAACCAATCTACAACATGATCAAAATGGTTACAAGCTTCAGCTACAGCTATACACTCACTCAACTAGCTATCATTTATTTTGTCACTTACAGCGGCCTGACATACAAGAAATGCAGCCATGGGCAAAAAAAAGAAAAACGACATGAATCTAGAATACCTGTGGCAGTTTCAAATCTTTATAGCTTAAAAATTATTTTATGACTATTCCTCTTTCCAATTAAACTGCTATAAAAGTTCACGATAATAGAAAAATTAATGGGATTAGTACATGTTATTCCGTAGATACCACCTCCATATAACTTCTGCAGAACAATTGGAGTTAAATAAGGAACCAACAAGCTAAAATTAAGCACCATGATTTTCAAGTGAAACCCACAAAAACAAAGCATAAATTATCATTGAATAATAAATGATGAAATTCATTTAGAAATACTGTATCATGCAGTGAGTATTACTTGTACAAGCTCCAAATGAGGAATGACAAAGAAAATAGAGTTTTACATGTTGGAGAGCGTTTCAACAATACTGTATCATGCATGTTGGATAGAGTTGCTATATGGAGTAATAGTCTGAACTTCTTGCATATAGTTTATACTATTAATATTTTTATCAAAATATGACAGCTCTCTTAACACGGTAAGAATTGTAGAAGAACATAGTGATCTATTTGTCACAATGAACACATTTTGGTAAGTTATGGAGAAAATAGTCTATATCTCACAACATTCATTTATATACATGAGAGATACTAATTTAATAAGATAGAGAATTCAAACAGAAATGATTCTATCTATACTGACAGTTCCCTTTCTCATTTTTATCATACAAGCCAGTAAACCATACAATTTCTATAAGTGCAGAAAAGCATCTCTTCTTTCATCCCATGACAATGACCCCTCTTATCCTAGAATGAACTAATTAAATTAGCCAATAGGATATTAATCAGTTACAATGCAAGATAAAAATTACAATCCACTCGAGCAAATAGTTCAAGTCGATGTTTAGCTAGAAGAAAGATTGGATCTTGCAAAAGCAGTATGTTCTTATGTAAAATATTATAAATTTTATTTTGGAGAAAACTGCATTCAAATGAGGCACCTATTACAAGACTATTAACTTTATTCTATAGTCAATATAGTCATTTGAAAAAGAATCAAGTACTATTTTTTTATTTCATTGAGTATATCAATTTGACTATTCTCTCATAATACTTTTAGTTCCAAGAATAAATCTGAACCAGCAATATGTAGCAAAGTAGCATGAAATGTGTACAGTGGCATTGAAAAGAAAATTGATTCAAGTTGGAGCGAAAAAGGGAAAAGATGCAAAAAGTAATTCATCACTTAGTTCCCTGCTATTTCATCCGCTATATATGTACTTCAAATAAATCTCAAACAGATGGACAAAAAAAGAGAGGAGTACTTATAAGTTCCTGCAAAAGGAGGATGGGGTTTTTGTCCTTAAAAAACGCACTTATGAGTTAATACACTAATAGCCGGTTTGGCCAAGCTGCAAAATCAGCTTATTTTGAGAAGTGCTTTTTTTTAAAAGTATTTTTGTCAAAAGTAATTTTGGTGAGATTGTGTTTGGCTAATTAGTTTGAAAAACACTTCTGAGCAGCAATTAGTGTTTGGCCAAGCTTTAAAAAACTGCTTCTAAGTGTATTTTTCTCAAAAGTGCTTCGCAAAAAAGTGCTTTTGGAGAGAAGCTACTTTTTTCTGCTTCTCTAAAATTGCTTGTGCTTCTCCTCAAAAGCACTTTTTTTTTCCTTCCAAAAGCTTGGTCAAACACCTCAATTTTTGGCCAAAAGTGCTTTTGGTCAAAAAGAAGCTTGGCCAAACAGGCGATAAGATACAAAGTTTATAAGCTCTCAATCGCCGTTCGTTGGCATATAAATCGGAAAAGGGTCAAAAACCTCGCTCTACTATTCGAAAATGTTCATTTATACCCTCAATTATACTATTGATCCACCATAACCCCCGACGTCATACTAATGGTTCAAAGGTACCCCTCTGCCGTTAGGACCCTCCACCCTGGAAAAAGTATTCCACATGGCCTGGCATATCGCTGAGGTGGATACCACATGGCATGCTACCTCATTACACTTATCCCACGTTACCCCCTCCCTTACTTCCTCTTCCACCACAACCTCCCTCTTCAACCAATCACCACCAATAATATCAAGTATCAAACCCATAATGCCTATGAAGAATTGCGGTAATAAAAAATAAGACAGTAAAATTTCTGAAAAAATAGAAACAGAATGTTAGTAGAACCAACGACGAAATAAATTCTGAAAAATAATATAGTAATAAATCGAGTCCACTGAATGCACAGTATGTCCTTAAAGAAATTATTCCCCTCAAGTACCCGAGGTACTGGAATATTATCCTCCCAGGATAGAATAATTTAACTCACCAGTATATTGGTACCAAAAACTCCGGTGAACTTCGAACCACTCAATAGTCATAAAACACACATTGTGCAGAAGAAGAAGAAGAAGATAATCAAAAAATTTAGTAAGTAAAGATTCTGGGATTCAAGGCATATTTAAAGACCATTTGGCACTGTTTCTGAAAATGTTTGCAGCCTTTCAGAAACAACCATAGATGTTCAAACAAGTGGGAAGAAGTATTGCAGGAAAACATAAAACAGATTTAAAATAATTCGGGGAAGAAAACGAACCAGATCAGACCGAGTCGCGGATCATGGGTTATTCCCGATTAAATTTTCGTTAATTAATTAAATAATTGAAAGAAATTTTATCCAAAAAGATTAATCAATCAATCGAAAAATAAATTTAAAATAATCCGGAAAAGAAAACGAACCGGACCGGGTCGCGGGTTATGGGTTATTCCATATTGAATTTTCGTTAATAAATTAAATAATTGAAAGAAATTTTGTCCAAAAATATTAATCAATCAACGAAGCCGAAACCGAGCGACGACGACGGCACGAGGCTTACCATCTTCTTAACTCTTTAAAAGTTAGAAGAAGAGCAATTGTATATATTCCCATCAAAAATCTTTTCTTTCTCCAATATGGAACAATGTCCCTTTACCAAGGAGGAAACTCAAATATTTCATTTTTCCTCCATTTCTCATTCACCCTCTTTAAGATACACCAAACATAAAAGTCCAACACTTTCTTGGTCGGCCAACTTTCTTCTATTGTGTGATTTCCAATTAAACCATTTGATAATTCTTTTTCCATTGGGGATATACATCTTAATTTTGTCTTGCTCCTGTTCAAAATCAACTCCGATATTGAATATTTGAATGCATTACTTCTATTAGGTAAAAGCAACACGCATAAAATAATATTTAAGAAATTAATTTACAATCATTTGGGAAGTAATTAACAAAAAACATCATTGACGACAATAAATCAATTTCTTACTGCCAGCCATTTAATATAGGACGTTAATTGAAAGAGAGAGAGAGCAGCATGCAAAAAATTTTTTTTTTTTTTTTTGTTATACCTAACAACTGTTTGTGTTATATTTGTCTAAATATTGAGCTATCTGAAATCTCGTTTAAATATCTTCAAAGAATGCTTCTGCAATGAATCTATCTCACCAGCCGATTTTCTCTTTCCACGACCATCTTGAGAAGAAAGAGAAGAAGATTACTGGAATCTTACGAATACAGCTGGAGTTGGCTGAAATTGTAAATTGAAGAGATGGGTAATTCTCTCAAAAGCTTCCTATAACCTCTCTTCACGTTTCTGTTGCAATATTTGAATTATTTTGAAGAATGTGGGGTCAATTTTTCTGAATGGCTTGGTGAGATATTCTCTTTATTGGAATCATTGTGTCATTAGTAATAGCCAACACCTCCATTTTCATATTTAAAAGAAAGGTGTCAACCAAAATTAATGTAGATATATTGATACTTGATACTGTTGGTAGTGATTGGGTAAAAAGGAAGATGGTGGTGGAAGAGAAAGTAGGGGAGGGAGTAAAGTGTGATAGGTGTGTTTACCTCGAAAAAATGTGAGTAACAAATAAAGATAATTTTTAAGGATATGTGATTTATTCCAATACTAGTGTATACAAGTAATATTAAGCTTAAGTAAGAAAAATTGATGAACCAAACCTGTGTTTTTAGGGAAATAAGGACCTAGAACTCGACTACTTCAGGGGCCTCGAGGTGAGCTGAGAGCAATAAAGTATGAACAATAAATTAAAGGCAATAAAGCTGAAGTACAATTGTTGAGCACGGTAAACAAGAAAAGCATAGTAGAATATTCTATTACAATGAATATAATGTGTGCTTTACAAATTATTGGGGCCCCCTTTATCTGGGAGGATAAAACCTCAATATAATACATTCCTAATTGTGATAAAGAATTCTATTGATACAGGTGTATAACAACCTAGTACGGACCCGTACCATTTCGTACAAATCTTATTCTTTAATTTATGCCCTAATCCAGATGTCCTTGAGAAATTTTCACTCTTTCTTGAGCGTCTTCGAGATTGTACTGCCCTCGATGTAGGTCGTGCTAGGACTTTGATCTGCTTCCTCGAGGTGTGTGTCCTTCAGCCCGGTCCGGCCTCCACTTCGAGTCGCCCGGACTCGAACTCATAGCCAGATTTGAGACTTTAAAATCGGGCTCCTTGATTTTGATCATATACAGGTAGTCCCCATGTTTCTTAGAATGAAATGATATGAAACGATTTAGATTCCCAAAGTCATTTATGATGGCACCACTCTTATGATGTAAGCGTTGAGATGATCGATGCGTCTCATCGGTTCTTTTCCCTAAAAGTAATAAATGCACGTCAGAGCCGATCGGCCATCACTACTAATGAAGTGTCGCTGCCTTCCACTATATATACTTGTTTTCTCTTCTCATTAAGGACTTTTCCACCTTGCAACACCTATTATTGTCTATACTTTTCCTTTTCACCTCCAGTTGCTCCGTCGCATCGACTCAAAACATTGCCGATTCACTCATTTTCTTCCCTATTTTCCTAAGGCACTGATGGCGAATACTTTCAAGTCTGTTACTCAGAAAGAAGGGAACTCTACTTCTACTTCTCGTCCAGCCGGTGGTTTACCACCGGCTCTTCATGAGATCGTACCGGGCAAATTTTCCTTAAAAAAGGACTTTATAGTCGAGAACCCTCCCAACGTTGCTGGCCGTCGAGAGGATGCATCGAGGTACATAAGGTCAATTGAGGAAATTCATCCCGATGTTGTGAGGAGGGAGTGTAAATGGGGAGAGGAGGTCGTTCTGCAAATACATTCTCAATGGGAGGACATCATAACTTACGTAGAGGGGTTCCTGGGTGTATATACATACCCCTTTATGTTGGGCCCTCTCAACCCACTCGTGATCGAATTCTGCCGAAGATATCAAGTAACCTTGGGCTAGATTCATCCGTCTTTTTGGAGGATCATAATAATTATGAGGTTCTTCATTGAAAAGGCCGGGCTCGAGTTCACCCTTAGCCACCTCATCTGATTATATTGACCTCAACATTTTTTAGGATTAATCAAACTCCAACGCCGATCAACCAAGTCCTTCTTCACCAGTAACTACAAAGGCAAGGATCGAGGTTGTGTGAGCCGGTTCATCCGGGTGAGGACCATCGATATTATTTCTTAGAAGTTCCTGCCTTTCCCCGAGAAATAGAATTTCGAACGTGAGCGGAATTCTTTTAATTCTTTTCCATAAATTTTTCTAAACTTTGTATAATTACTCATTTCCCCTCTCTACAGTGGGTTCATGGATGCCTAATGCGATCCTTGACCTTGAATACTGGGTTCGGAAACTAGCTGCTACTTCATCATACGACAAACTCAAATGGCGGGACTTGTCGAAGGGCAAGTGGGAAGCGAAACATCATGGTACGTGTCATAATGTTTCTTTTCTCATTAAGAATATCTTTCTTCATGTGACCTGATTCCTCTATCGCAGGTATTGGTGAGTTCTTTGGGATAAGGGCTGCCCCCTTCTGGAGAGAAAGTCGGATCTTCACCTCCAAAGCCTAAGGAGGATGACAAGAGGAAGAGAACCTCGACGAGCGAGGACACCCAAAGCCAAGCAGAGCCCGTTCGGAGGCGTAGGAGAAGTATCGTCATAAGTGTGGACGTTTACTCGGCCCACAAGTTCATGTATGATGATGGTGACGAGATGGAGGGTTCGACGCTAGTGGCTCGAACCAGGAAATCTTCTGAGGCTATCAAGCCTGCTGAGTTTGGGGCCTCTAGTCTCAAGGAAGGAGCTTTAAAAGGGAGCGAGCTTCGAAGCTCCTTTGCCTGAATAGAGCGCCTTAGGTGATCTCCCCGAGGCCATGACAGCAGGTTAACCCTCATCATTTTTGACCTTCTCCGAGGATACCATTAGGGATGCTCAAAATGTGAAGATATCCGAGCTCGGTGGGGTCCAGAGTGAAGACGGACCCTTCCAGGGTTACTTTGCTGGGGTCGATAAGGCCGACCCAGCGAATGAGAGTTCAATATTCGAGGAGGCTCAGCGTCTTTGTTTAATTGTAAGTTTTTAGCGGCCTTGATATTTCCCCAATGCCAAACTTTTCTTCTTCTATCTAATTAATCATTCCTTTCTTTTATGTAGGCCTTTGGAAAATTGAAGATCGAATTGCGCCATTGTGAATTTGAATTGCGTAGGGCTTCGAATGAGGAGAAAACACTTAGGCTTCTCCTTGAAAAAAAGGAGAAAGAACTGAAATATCTCCGATCGGAGCTGACCAAAGTATCTCAGGCCCTCGGCCTCATATCACTCAGCATATCCTCACATATGGCCCTCGGCCTCACTCAGTCTGAAAATTATCACAAGCCCCTCGGGCATTTATAAAACAGTAGTTCTCAGCCCAAAATATCATTTACAAATATCATTTAAGTTTCAAATCTGAGTAAAATTGGCTGAGTTTGTAAAACAGTAGATATCAATAGGACTGAATTCAAATAATGCATCAAAACAGTGACAAAAATCCCCGAAGGGTTCAAATAATTGGCACGAAGCCCAAATATGGCAATCAACCCAATCATGATAATAACAAATAAGTTTCAGTCAAATACGCGGTAAAATCATCAATTGGGACGGACCAAGTCACAATCCCCCAACAGTGCTCTACCCTACGCTCGCTATCCGGCGTGCAAGTCACCTCAATATAGCACTACGGTGTACAATCTGGGGTTTCCTCAGGATATCATTTACAATCATTAATCACCTCGAACCGGCAAAATCTCTAGCTCGTGACGCCTTTGCCCCTCAAATCGGCCTCCACGCGCGTCGAATCTATCCACAATCAGAGCGAATACATCACAATATGCTAAGGGAATAAAGCCCAAGCGAAAACAAATAATTACGGGTACAAATCCCGAAATTACCAAAACCCGAGCCCCGGGCCCACTTCTCGAAACTCAGAAATTTTCTTATCAATAGATTTCCTATCTTCCCATGAGTCCATATATACCAAGAACTCTCAAATCCGAGCTCAAATGACCTAACAAATCCCAATTTAAAATCTCCAATTTCCAAGCCCTAGTTCTTCGATTTTAGGCTTAATTTCCATGAATTTCTAGGTTAATTCCACAATTAAATCAAGTTTCAAGACCTAGATTCTTACCTCAAGTTGATTCCTTTTGATTCCCTCTTGCATTTCCTTCAAAAATCTCCAAAAACGAGCAGCCATGGGTGAAAAATGACCCAAAATCGCGGATGAAATGAAGTTATAACCTTCTACCCAGCACATTTTCGCTTCTTCGGAAAATTTTCCGCTTCTGCGGACCACGTGCTGCTTCTGCGGCTTCCACTAATGTCCAAAACTTCCGCTTCTGCAGTCCTTCGCTCGTAGATGCAGTTTCGCTTCTGCGAAAAAACCACCACATCTGCGGAGCCTGCTGCACCAACCAAAACCGCTTCTGCGGTCTTCTCTTCGCACCTGCGATGCCGCTTCTGCGGTCCCATTTACGCAGAAGCGAAAATACCAGAAGCAGCAACCAAATCAAAATCTCCCAAGTCCAAAACTCTCCGTTAGCCATCCGAAATCACCCCAAGTCCCCCGGGACCTCAACCAAAAATACCAACACATCCCAAAACATTATCCAAACTTGTTCCAATTATCAAAACACCTCAAACAACACCAAAACCATCAAATTACATCGAATTCAAGCCTAAGTTCTTCTAAAACTTCTAAAACACGCATTCGATCAAAAACCCGACCAAACCACGTTCGAGTGACCTGAAATTTTACATACACATTCTAAATCACTTAACGAAGCTACAGCAACTCTCGGAATTCCATTCCGACCCTCAAATTAAAATCTCACCTATCAACCGGAATTCGCCAAACTCTAACTTTGCCAATTCAAACCAAATCCTTCCACAGACTTCCAAAATGCATTCCAATCGCGCTCCTAAGTCATAAATCACCTAACAGAGCTAGCCAAATCATAAAAATTCTGACTCGAGCTCATATACAAATAAGTCAACTCTTGATCAACCCTTTCAAATTCAAAGCCTTCAACTGCATTCTGATTTTCTTGAAAGCCAAAACCAACGATCTACATCGGTTATAATGCATTACACGGGGCAAGTCATGCCTGAGAACTAGAGATCAAAGTGCAAAAGCTCAAAACAACCGGTTGGGTCGTTATAGTAGCCTTCGGGTTTGTCACTTGGACTTGATTCTCGATAACTTTCCGAACTTGTTCGAAGAGTTAGTACCCGAGTATATTGTCCTTGGCCTTTGTTTCGAGGGGGTTCCACTTTGAGTTCTTATGAATCTGAATTTTTGATGACTCGGATGTATTGACTATCAGTGACATTCCACGGGTACTTCGGGGTGCTTTGGCCTTTGAGCCGCTTTACGTAGGATTGTAAGTACAGTGCTCGTATGATAGTAAACTTCTTTGAGATACAGAGTATTTTTTATATAACCAGAATATTTCTTTAAATAGTTGATACATGCGTACGTGTTTTGCCGATGGGGCTCGACTATTCTATATAGACAAGGTTCATTTGACTGTTTGGCCCATTACAAAGTTCTCCTATCGAAGTCCTCTTAGGCGTGAAGTATCTTTCTCAAAAATATAATCTCTGAGGATGATGCCCCCAAGTATTCGAGGTTGATTGAAAAGAAGCCTTGAATACTTGTTGAGTGTTCCTTAGGTAGTATATAAGTGTTGCCTCATTAAAAACCTTTCTCGTAAAACCCATTTGGTATAAAACCCGATCTATGGGAAAAAGAGTGCAACGTATTCTTTCAGACCCAAGGTCTTCGAGCTGAAAGGTGCCTCGATATCTCCACTCGAACATCTGCAAGGGGTTAGTTTTAAATACAAATGGAAAAGGGGAGAAGGTCATACCTTAGAAGTAATATCGTTTGAGCAACGATACATTCCAATTGTTTGGTAGTTGCTCGCTTTCCATTGTGCTAAGTTTGTAGGATCCTTCCCCTACGACTCTAAGGACACAATACGGTCCTTGCCAATTGGGACCTAGTTTTCCTTCGTTTGGGTCTAAAGTGTTGAGAGTGACTTTCCTTAGGACTAAGTCCCTGACTCTGAAATATCAAAGGTTCATCCTTCTGTTGTAATACCTTTTGATCCTTTGTTTTTGCACGGCCATTCGAATTAACGCGGCCTCTTATTTTTCAGTGAGTAGTTCAAGAGAAGTTTTCATAGCTTCGTGGTTTGAGTCCTCGGTGGCATGCTAAAACCTGATGCAAGGTTCCCCGACTTTGACTGGGATCAATTCTTCGGATCCATGAACCAGGGAAAATGGGGTTTCCCTTGTGCTCGACTTCGAGTTGTTCGATATGCCCACAGAACCTCGGGCAATACTTCTCTCCATTTCCCCTTTGCATTATTTAACCTTTTTCTTTAAGTTTTGAATGATGGTTTTGTTTGTGGACTCGGCCTGACCATTTGCATTTGGGTGGTAAGGTGCTGATAGAATCCTTTTGATTTTATGGTCCTCAAGGAATTTTGTTACTTTGCTCCCAATGAACTGTTTCCTATAGTCACGTGCTATTTCGGCGGGTATCCTGAACCGACATATGATGTAGTCCCATATGAAGTCGATAAATTCTTTTTCTCTACCTTCTCGAAGGCCTGTGCTTCAACCCATTTTGAGAAGTAGTCGGTCATAAACAAAATAAATCTAGCTTTACCAGGCACCGTTGGTAGGGGAGAGACGATGTCCATCCCCCATTTAATGAATGGCCACGAGGATAGGACCGAATGGAGTCGTCCATTGATGCAAATCTTTGGCATTTATCACACTTTCAAACGAACTCCTTGGTATCATTTTCCATGCTATCCCAATAATACCTCGCTCTAGTCACCTTGCGAACCAGAGAGTCTGCACCAGAATGGTTCCCACAACTGCGCTCATGGATTTCTCGTAATTCATAATCGGTATCCCTGGGTCCCAAGCACACTACCAGTGGTCCATTGAAGGTTCTTCTGTACGGCGTTTCATTTTATCGAGTGAGAATCGAGCTGCTTTGGATCGAAGTGTTCTTGACTCTTTTGGGTCCGTGGGGAGCTTCCCATGCTTCAGGTAGTCGATGTACTTATTCCTCCAATACCATGTTAAACTTGTTGAATTAATCTCTGCATATGGCCTTCTTCGACCACCGACTTCGATAGTTGAACGACAATCCCCAGGACGATATCATCTTCTTCAACTGATGACCCCAAGTTTGCAAGTGCATCGGCCTCGCTATTCTGCTCTCGAGGTACATGGACCAGTGTCCATTCCTTGAAGCGATGCAATATTATTTGAAGTTTGTCTAATTATCTCTACATTTGATCATCCAAAACATTGAAGCTCCCGTTTACTTGATTTACTACCAAAATGGAGTCACACTTTTCCTTGATGACCTCTGCTCCAAGGCCCTTGGCCAGTTTGAGACCTACAATCATGGCCTCATACTCGGCCTCATTGTTAGTCAATTTAGAAGTTTTGATAGATTGCCTAATGACAATGCCCATAGGCGATTTTAAAATAATGCCGAGCCTGAATCCTTTGACACTCGAGGCACGTCTGTGAAGAGGGTCCATACCCCCGATATGTACCCGTTTTTAACAAAAGTTCCTTTTCTACTTCGGGTATGAGGGCAAGTATAAAATCGGCCACAAAGTCTGCCAAAATTTGAGACTTGATTTCCGCTCGAGGCTGATATTCGATATCATATCCTCCAAGTTCGGTGGCCCATTTGGCCAACCTTCCTGATAATTCAGGTTTATGCAAGACATTTCGAAGTGGGTATGTAGTCAGCACACATATAGGATGGCATTGAAAATATGGTTTTAATTTCCTAGAAGCGCTTATTAATGCAAGATGACTTTTCCAAATAGGGGTACCTAGTTTCAGCATCTCCTAGGGTCCGACTCACATAATAGACAGAAAATTACGCACTTTGCTCTTTTCAAACCAACACGCCACTTACCGCTACTTCGAACACGGCTAGATACAAGTAGAGTGTTTCATCCTCCTTCTGAGTATAGAGCAGTGGTGGGCTCGAGAGATACCGTTTTAATTCTTCCAAGGCTTGTTGGCATTCTAGAGTCCATACGAAGTTGTTCTTCTTCTTGAGTAGGGAAAATAAATTATGGCTCTGATATGATGACCTCGAGATAAATCGGCCTAGGGCAGCTATTCTCCTGGTCAGCCGTCGTATAGATTTCACATTGTTCGCCACGGTGATCTCCTCGATGGCTTTGATTTAATTGGGGTTGATCTCTCTCCCCTGTTCGACACTATGAAGCCCAAGAACTTGCCCGAACTGACTCTGAAAGCGCATTTCTCAGGGCTGAGCTTTATGTTGTACTTTCTTAGGATATAGAATGTCATCTGCAAATGAGTCACATGGTCATCTGCGCACAGGGACTTAACTAGCATGTCATCAATGTAAACTTCCATAGATTTGCCTATGTGATATTCGAACATGTTATTAACTAAGCGCTGATACATGGCTCCTGCATTCTTTAGCCCGAAGGGCATTACATTATAGCAATATGTACCATACTTCATGATGAACAAAGTCTTTTCCCAGTCCTCTGGGTTCATTTGTATCTGATTGTACCTAGAGTAGGCGTTAAGAAAGGTAAGGATCTCGTGGCCAGCCATAACATCGATCAATTGATCGATGTTGGGCAGTGGGAAAGAATCTTTAAGGAATTCTTTGTTCAAATCCTTGTAGTCTACACACATTCTAAGTTTATTCCCCTTTGTAGGGACTACCACTACGTTATCTATCCATTCGGGATATTTTACTTCCCTAATGGATCCTATTTTGAGAGGTTTTGACACCTCTTCTTTGATGAATGCATGCTTTACCTCGGACTGAGGTCTCCTCTTTTGCTTCGCCGGCTTAATTCTGGGATCGATACTTAGTCGATGGGTAGTCATCTCCGGTGGGATCCCTCTTATGTCTAAGTGGGACCAGGCAAAGAAGTCAATGTTATCAATAAGAAATTGAATAACTTTTTTCCTGAGTTTGGGGGTTAACCCCGTCCCTAGGTATACCTTTCGTTCCGGAAGATGCTCGATCAATATAGCCTGCTCGAGTTCTTCGACTGTGGACTTTACCACGTCCGATTCCTCGAGGGCAGTGAAGGTTCGTGGGGTAAGGAAATCTTCTTCTTCGTCATTGACCACTTGTTCTTCGATCACCTGTCCCTCGAGCTCAATCGAGGGCATGGGTTGTGATTGCTATTTGGCGGCCTCTTTGTCCTTTGACTTCTCTGATATAGATAGTGTCGATATCGGTGCCAGGTCGTGTACTGCCAACATATCCTTAGCTGCATATTGCTCTCCATATATTGTTTTAATGCCACCCTTTGTTGGAACTTCATCATTTGATGAATGGTTGATAGCACTGCCCTTATGCTATGGATCCATGACCTTCCAAGTAAAGCACTATACCTCATATCTCCTTCGATGACATGGAACTTGGTGTCTTGTATGGTTTTAGCCACGTTGACTGGGAGGATGATTTCCCCCTTTATCATTTAACTTGCCATGTTGAATCTATTCAATACTCGAGACGCATGTATGATTTGGTCAAGCAGCCCGAGCTACTCCACGACCCCTGATATGATTATATTTGTCGAGCTACCTGGATCCACGAGAACACGTTTAACTTGAATTTTATTTAAAAGGATAGAAATTACCAGATCATTATTGTGAGGCTGAGATAAGGCCTCAGTATCTTCCTCTTTGAATGTGAGGGTGCCTTCGGGCATGTAGTCCCGTGTCCGTTTCTCCCTTGTGATGGAAACCCTGAGACGTTTGAATATAGGTCCCTGTGGGACATTGACTCCTCCAATAATCATGTGAATCACATGTTGAGGTTCTTCCGGCTCATTCTTCCTGTTTGTATCCCTTTCTCAAAAATGTCTCTTGGCCCGGTCGCTGAGAAATTCACGAAGGTGCCCTTTGTTGAACAAGTGGGCTATCTTCTCTCTGAGTTGCCTGCAATTTTCGGTCCTGTGCCCATGAGTACCATGATATTTGCACATCAAGTTGGGGTTCCTCTGAGAAGGATCGGTCTGTATAGGCTTGGGCCATCTAGTATCTCGAATTTTGCCAATGGCTGAGATGATCTCCGAGGAATTGATGTTGAAGTTGAATTCCGATAATCGGGGTGCCTCTACCGGTCCCAAGTGCCTATCAAACCCAGTTTTTCTCATGAGTCCCCGGGAACTTTGACCTCGATCTGTTCCTCAATCATTCCGAGGTATATTTCGCCTTAAAATGTTTCTTCGATCCTCGATGTATGGCTGATTTCTTTCCTTATTCGATCTTAAAGCCCTGTCTGCATTTCCTAACTCCCTTCATAGTAACATGCTTGGATAAACCGAGCCCCAAGGGGCTCCTAACTGGTCATCTTTAGACCTAATTTTTTATTGGTACCTGTTATGCACATCCGCCCAAGTCACAATGGGATACTCGACTAAGTTCTGCTTCAGCTACTTTGAAGCTACAGTCTTCGTTCATTTAGCCCCTGAGTGAAGGCTTTTGTACAGCCCAATAATCGGAGACTGGTGGTAACTTCATTCGTTCTGATTGAAAATGGGATACAAACTCCCTCAGCATCTCGTTCTCCCTTTGCTTTATTTTGAATACATCAGGCTTCCTTGTTGCGACTTTTTTGGCACCGGCATGTGCCTTGACAAATAATTCTACCAACATGTCAAACGAATCAATAGAGTTAGAGGTAGGTTATGGTACCAAATCATGGAACCTTTAGATGGAGTTTCCCCAAACTTTTTTAGCAAAACAGATTCAATCTCGTTATCTTACAAATCATTCCATTTTATGCCATAAGTGTATGTTGTGATGTGCTCGTTGGGATCATTGGTTCCGTTGTATTTTGGGATATCTGGCATCCGAAACTTCTTGGGGATGGGATTCGAAGCCGCACTCTGGGGGAATGGTTTTTGCACGAACTTCTTCGAGTCCAGTCCTTTCAAAATTAGAGGTGCTCCCGGTATTTGATCAACCCTTGAATTATATGTCTCCGCCTTTTTGTCATTTTCTCAATCTTCTTTTCTTCGATCTCAATCCTTTTGGCGAGCTCTTAGAGCATTTTCATAACTCTGGGGTCAGTCCCCAAGCCACTTTCATCAGGCCTCTCTAGCGGTGGTTCAACACGCCGCGTGTTCACTGGTTCGGCTGTGTTTGGAGTTTTGACTCTGAAGTTGAGCGATGGCGACTTGCTGGGCTTGCAACATTTTGAATATAGGCTGACTCCTCCTTCTTCCATTCCTCGTGTTCTTTGGCCGTCGGGCCGGGCTTTCTTGTGTGCGTTCCTTACGGGGTCTGTGCCTGCATCCTTGTTTAGAGCATTATGAGAACTGATATCAACTGGCTCCATATTTGGCCCTCCCTCAGGATTTATGGGTGGTACACTGACCCCTATACCGTTGTTTTCTCCAAGACCTTCATCCTCGTGAATATGTGCATTCTGTGTGCTAGACATGTTTAAGCCTAAAATCAAAGAATCTTTGACAAGAAAAAGTATGAAGAATAATGTGTGTTATCAGGAAACTAGCATTAAAATAATCACTATTATCTTTAGCCACACGGAAGGCGACAAATTGTTTACCTCAAAAAATGTGAGTAACAATTAAAGATAATTTGTGGTTTTAAAGATATGTGACTTATTCCAATACTAGTGAATATACAAGAAATACTAAGCTTAAGTAACAAGAATTGATGAACCAAACCAGTGTTGTTAGGGCAATAAGGACCTCGAGCTCGACTGCCTCAGGGGCCTCAAAGTGAGCTAAGAGCAATAAAGTAAAGTCAATAAAGCTGAAGAACAATTGTTGAGCACGGTAAACAAGAAAAACATAGCAGAATATTCTTTTGCAGTGAAAAATAATGTGTGCTTTACAAATGATTGGGGTCCTCTTTATATAGAAGGAGAAAATCCCAATATAGTACATTTCTAATTGCGATAAAGATTTCTATTAGTACAAGTGTATAACAACCTAGTACGGACCAGTAAAATTTCGTACAGATCTTATTCTTTAATTTATGCCCTGATACACGTGTCCTTGAGAAATTCCCGCTCTTTCTTAAGTATCTTCGAGATTATATTGCCCTCGATGTAGGTTGTGCAAGGCCTTTGATCTTCTTTCTCGAAGTGTGTGTCCTTCAGCCGGGTTCGACCTCCACTTCAAGTCGCCTGGACTCAGACTCATAGTCCAATTTAGGACTTCGAAATCATGCTCCTTGATTTTGATTGTATACAAGGTGCAACGAAGTGACATGACACATGGCATCCACCTTACCGATATGTCAGGCCACGTGGAATAATTTTGCCATGGTGGAGGGTCCTAACGACAGAAGGATACTTTTGAACCAATTGTATGACTTCGGGGGCTATGATGAACCAATAAAATAGCAGAGGATATAAATGAAAATTTTCGGATAGTAGAAGGATATTTTGACTCTTTTTCGTTGATAAAATGATTTTAATATGAAAGAAACTCTTTAAATTTATCGTATGTCGTTAGTGTGTTTGCATTTATTCATCATCAGATGTTAGACACTAAATTTATCCAGAGTTTCATTGAATCTTTTCTTTTTTTTTTTGATTAGTAAAGTTGATACTTATATATAATACTAGATAAGGTCTTGAATATTACATGCCATTGTGACGACCCAAAGGGTCATCACCTATTTTTCTCTCTTTTCGTGCTCTCGAGGCCTTGAAAACCTCATTTTTAGTGGCATCGATTTGTAAGCGCAGCCCAGGCGAATAGCCAGAAAGCTTGTATGTGAAATTCTGTGAAAAATGCTAAAATTTGGTGTTAAAATGAGCAAAGTTGACTTTGATCAACATTTTGGGTAAACGGACCTAGACCCGGACTCGGACCCGTGATTTGATGGTCCCGGAGGGTCCGTAGAAAAATATGGGACTCGGGCGTATGCCCGGAATCGAAATTTGAGGTCTCGAGCCCGAGAAATGAATTTTTAAAAGAAATTATTTTTCTAAAATTGTTAAGGAAATTTGAAATGAAAATTGATTAGAACATGTTGGTATCGAGCCCGTATTTTTATTCCGATGTCCGGTAAATGTCTTATACGTGTTTTAAGATATTTCTGTGAAGTTTGGTTGAATTCGGACGTCGTTTGACGTGTTTCGGACTTAAAACTCTAAATTTGAAAGTTTATGAAGTTTGAAGAAAAACTAGTGATTTTGAGGTTTGATTCCTTATTTTTGATGTTATTTTGGCGTTTTGGTCGCACGGTAGGTTCGTAGGATGTTTTTGAGTTAGTGAACGTGTTTGGTTAGGAGCCCCAAGGGATCAGGAGTGTTTTCGGAGGTGTTTCGGGATGATTTCGGACTTAGGAAAGTTACAGAAATGAGTTTCAACTGTTGCAGACAATTCCTTCTTCGCGTTCGCGACACCTCCATCGCGTTTGTGAAGCTCCTCAATTTTCCTTCATCGCGTTCGCAGCCCTTGCTTCGCGTTTGCATTGGGTCAAGTAAACCTGGGGGGCTTAGTCTTCTTTCCTCATTGTGTTCGCGATTGTGTCACACCTTCTTTTTTCGCTACTACACCCCGTGAAGGGTATAATAAAAGGAGTTTTTTCAATTAAAGGACAATCGAAACGGGATTTATTTATTAAGATTCAGAGTCGCCACTTGGGAGATTTATGGTGTCCCAAGTCACCAGTTTAAATCCCGAATCGATGAAAGGGTTTGACTCTGTATTACAGTCGCGAACCAGAAATTCTAAGTAAGGAATTCTGTTGACCCGAGGGAAAGTGTTAGGCACCCCTGAATCCCGTGGTTCTAGCACGGTCACTTAACTACTATAATTGGCTAAATATCTTATTTTAATACATGTTGTAACTTATGTACTTTTTTAACTTTAAACCGCTTTTATTATTATTTTAAAGAGAATTGCAACGTCATGAAAACGCGTCTCGAACCACGTCACATAAATGCACCCGCGGTTTTTGACATATTTCGACTTCGTTGAGATTTGGATTTGGGTCACATAAATGTGCACCCATGTTGAGGAAGGTAAAATTATTTAAGTAATGGACCTAAACCAAATAACGTGTTTATTATCATTGTAGGAGACTATGAAATTTGCTAAACGGCACGTCCCAAATTCTAGGATTAAAAGAAGTAAACAAACGAGGGCCAGGCCTTTGAGATTTTATTTGGCTTGGCACACCTTAATTCCATTTTAAAGGATTGTACTCAACTAAATCAAACTACGGGTGTTTGTGATTCTTTTAAATTTGAGATTAACGTGAAGGCCTAAATATTATGGAATGATCATGAGAGGACTCACATTTAACTAATGAGGCATCGGGCAGACTTTTATTTTCATCAAATTATAGAGCACATGGATCATCATTGCCTAATTCATAAATTCATGTGAGTTTGCATAGTTCGGAACATTGTTAAACAAACGGGCAGGGAGACAAACATTTGATTTCAAATCTACTTAACTATTAAAGGCTACTTAAACAATTCATGTATCAAGCAGACAAGTTAAAACTCCATGTTGTTGCATTGAACAATTTAACCATGTAAAAGCTGCTACCAATGAGTACAGGTAGATCCAATTTCAAAAACCTCCAGTTATTCAAGGTAATAGAAAATTTAATCATAACAAATACATCAAACTAAATTATTCTAATAATATAATTAGTGAATTCATTGGTTTTCAAATTATATGCAGCCTTAATTTCCATTTCTGTCCATTTCATCTCCATGCTCGATGTTAACATAGACAATACAAACATCAAAAAATAACAAACTCAAACAAACTACAGAAAACAAAGATAAATAACATTAACATGTGAATTTCCAAAATGGCAGAATCTTAAGCCCAAACCAGTACAAGATGACCTGTAAAACGAAAGTCCAAATTTAACAAAGAAACGGACCTTAGTTAAGCTTGACCTGCCGAAATTGCGGAACCTCGAATCCACATCGGAGCTAGAAAACTCGAACGGAAAAACGAATTGCTTTGCCGGAATCCTAGCGAACTCGACCAAACCTCTTCGGAACAAACTCGACTCTTCAACGACGACTGAGACCCGATCAGACTAAACTCAGGAACGAGTTCAACAATCAACAGCAACAAATTTTTGACTTCAAAAGCTTTTGGGAACAGATCTCAATTGAAGTTTTCGAATTGGTTTGGTCTTGATGGGGAGGTTGAAAGTTTCAAGCGGTTACATGGTGTCCTCTTTGGTGAGGAAGATGATGGCAGTACAAAGGGGGGTCGTTTCTTTTCGGCTCTAATTTTCAGATTTTGGGCGTCCTTTTTTGTATATATTTTTCCGTCCATCTTGAAGAAGAAAGGGGGTGGATTTTATAGACTGTATAGGGTAGGGTCTTATGTGGGGGAATATTTTGGGGGAGGTCTCATGTGGGGGAAGGTTTTTGGGGGGAAATATTTTTTTTGGCGGAATATTTTTTGGGAAAGGTATTTTGGGGGAAATATTTTTTGGGGGAAGGTCTCATGTGGGCGAAGGTTCTTCCAATTCTTCTTTTTTATTCTCAATTTTCTTTTTATCTTTTTTATATTAAAAATCCTAGAATTTAAAAATCTAAATTATCTAAAATTATACTAATTATGAAAATTATAAAAGCTACTTAATCCTAAATTAAAAGAAAAAATCAATAAAAGGAAAAGGTATAAAAATAAAATATCTTTTGTGATTTTTAATTTTTATGAAAACCAAATGACTTCCGATAAAACCTAAATGCCATGCAAGATATGTTTTGGTATTTATTATTTTGATTTAAAAATATTAAAATGCATGAAATGCGACTAAATAAAGAAAAATTCCTAAAAAATCAATAACAATTATTTTTGATCTATTTTTTGGAGTTATCTTTATGTAGGGCAAAAATCACGTGCTCACAACTGTCCCTCTTTGCTCGGGAACGCGCAGAGTTCTCGGGCAAAGATAAGTGAGCGGATACGAGTGATTTTTGCCCGTTCGAATACTCCGTGCAAAGCATTTTTGAAAACTGTCTGACCGAACCCTGCTTTAAAGGTTGCCTACATATCCTTGGCTATAAAGGAATCAGGTCAGTGTAGTTCTGGAAGTTTTGGCTATAAAGGAACCAGTAGCTGTGATTTCACTGCAATCGTTACTGCTACTATTTGCTGACCTCCCTTATTACACCGTGTCAAAATAAAAGAAGTTAGCCTAAGCTATGATATATGAATTACAAAAAGGGTCCTATCTATGTCTTCAAACGTGCTCTTGTGTTGCCTTGAACTTGTATCCTCCCGATGGGATTCTGACGTTGTGATCGGAGATGTTTTGCTATTCCTTCGAGTGATGCTTGACTGCTGACATTTAAAATATATGCCTCTATTATCCAGGCGGGCTCCTAATTGCTGACACTTGAAAAGTATTCCCTTGTTCTCCGGGTGGGCTCCTGACTGCAACAAAACAGACAAACAAAGAAAATTTTTGCCCTAGTTTGGCGGCTGGGCACATCATGTTATCAAATATTAAAAATTAAAAGCTAAAATTTAAATTGTACTTCCCTTGTTCTCCAGGTGGGCGCCTGATTGCTGAACTTGAAATATATTCCCTTGTTCTCCAGGTGGGCTCCTGATTGCTAAACTTGAAAAGTATTCCCTTGTTCTCCAGGTGGGCTCCTGACTGCAACAAAATAGACAAACAAAGAAAATTTTCTGCCCCAGTTTGGTGGTTGGGCACATCATGTTATCAAATATTAAAAATTAAAATCTAAAATTTGAATTATACTTCCCTTGTTCCCCAGGTGGGCGCTTGATTGCTGAACTTGAAATGTATTCCCTTTTTCTCCAGGTGGGCTCCTGATTGCTGTTCTTGAAAAGTATTCCCTTGTTCTCCAGGTGTGCTCCTGACTGCAATCAAAATAGACAAATAAAGAAAATTTTCTGCCCCAGTTTGGTGGCTGGGTACAGCATGTTATCAAATATTAAAAATTAAAATCTAAAAATTGAATTGTACTTCCCTTGTTCTCTAGGTGGGCGCCTGATTGCTGAAACTTGAAATGTATTCCCTTGTTCTCCAGGTGGGCTCCTGATTGCTGAACTTGAAAAGTGTTCCCTTGTTCTCCAGGTGCGCTCCTGACTGCAACAAAAAGACAAACAAAGAAAATTTCCTGCCCCAGTTTGGTGGCTGGGAAGATTTGTGAGTTGTTAGCAAAACTGTAAATCACTTATGTTATCGA
The DNA here is from genome assembly GCA_026770625.1 of Nicotiana glauca. Classification (NCBI taxonomy): domain Eukaryota; kingdom Viridiplantae; phylum Streptophyta; class Magnoliopsida; order Solanales; family Solanaceae; genus Nicotiana; species Nicotiana glauca. The sequence continues at coordinate 223,480 of MU743490.1, read as the reverse complement.
TGCAATGATGAAAGATTTTGATCCTAGGAGAAAATTCATCAGACTAGGTCTTTTGTTATCTTAGGAGCGAGATTCATCGGCATAAGATTTAGATCTTAGGAGAAAATTCGTCAGACCAGGTTTTCTATCTTAAGAGAACAATTCATCAGACTAAAATTTTTATCCTAGGAGAAAGGTCATCAGACTAGGTTTTCTATCTTAGGAGAAATATTCATCAGACTAAGATTTAGATCTGGAGAAAAATCCATCAGACTAGGACTTTTATCCTAGGAGGAAAAATGTGAAAACCAACGGCAGCATTTTATGCACACTATCAAGACAGGCAAGCGCAAGGATTTGAGAAACTTCCTTTTGTTGGATCTCCTCTTCTTCCTTTCTCTTTTCCTTTCTTTTCTTCTCTTTTTCTTCTTATTGTTGATCCAACTTTCTTGCGCTGCTTTGTTCCTATTTCAAATGAAGAAAACTTGTGAGTTTAAAATGTGGTGGTCAGTTTGTGGCCTTGAACTTTGAGGGTGGTTGCTTCTGCATTTGCCAAGGTGACTGATTTCCACTCGAGGACCTTTCTTGTTTATGGACTAATCTCTTTCTCTGTAATCCTGATCACATAAAATGCCTTCTCCGTTCAGACTCGGTATCCTCTATTTGTTGTATTTTATGTCTCATATGAATCCCAAAACACGTCTATTGCCCCCACTCCGTGTGTATGATGTTCTTTCTCGACTTAAATAATGGTTTCGGCCTTGAGATTTATTGCCCCTTCACTTGTCATGATAACTGATTCCATTCGAAGATCTTGCTTGTTTATTAACTAACCACTTTCTTTGCTACCCTTGACACGGAGAATACCTCTGATCTGTTCACCAAAACACCCTCCATCTGTTGCATGGTTCCTAAATTGAGACATATCAAACCCTTTTATTTCTCATGAATCCCAAGGCACGTCAATTGCTACCCACTCAAGATGTTCTTTCTTAACTCAAACCCCGGGTCCGGTCCTTGAGGTCTACAGCTCCCTTATTGGCTATGATAACTTTGACTTCTGCTTGGAAAGTCTTGCTCGTGACTGGTTTACCACCCTTTGTCAATCCTATCACAGGAAGTACCTTTGATCTGTTCAAACTGACCCTTCATCTGTTGCATTGTTCATGAATTGATATATACCAAGCCTTTGCATTTCACAAAGATCCCAAAGCATGTTGATTATTGCCAGCTCAGTGCTTTTGTTGTTTTTCCTGACTTGTGACACTTTGACGTGTTAGCCAAACCCCGTTTTGTGCAATTAGAAAGCCGGTGGCAGATTTTGAAGTCATTTCTCGCTTGTTATGACCAAACAGACTCAGGAGGAGGGAGTAAGCAAGAGAAAAGGAACAGAGTGGAGGACAAAGGAAAGAGATGATTCCTAACAAGAAAACTACGAAGTAGAAACCTATCGGAGATGGATACCGACTCTAAAGACCTTGACATGCACCTGCAGCCTATTTTGTTTAGCAAACCTGATGTTCAGCTCTTGTTGTACCTTTTGCCGTGAAACTGGGCTCCAATGCTCCGCTTACCTGATCTGATTCAAAATCCTTATTCGACTTGTAATGCCCGTAGGGTTTTTCACCATCAAGCCCCTCTCGTTTTGGTCTTTATCTCAACTCACCGTCGCCTTATGGTGCCCGTGAAGGTTTTCACCAATAAGACTCTCTCATTTTTTTTTCTCTCAGCTTTCATCGCCTTGCGGTACCCGTGAGGGTTCTCATCAACAAGACTCTCTCGTTCTTCATTTCCTTCGTTTGGACCGGAGTGTTGCCCCTAATATGATTCAACTCTACTCGCTTGACTTGGCATCTCTTGAAGACTGATCAGAAGGTCTTCCTTTGGACCGTAATGTGGGATTTTGGATAGGGTTAGAAAGAAAGGGTATTAAAGGCTCAAAACAATTTCATCATGGGTTCAAAATTACAGCTTTCGGAATCGAATTTTCCACAACAACCACAACTTCTGCCCCAATTTCTTTCTTGGGGGATTTGGGACTTTTATTTTGGTGTGACTAAACCTAAGAGAGAGCATGCCTACGTACCCTTTCGGGATCAAGTCAAACGTAGTTCAGGTCATAACACTACTTTGTTGTTGTGATCTTTCCTTTCTTCCACTTTTCTTTTCTTCCTTTTCATTTCTTTTCTTTTTTCTGTTTTTTTTCTTCTTTTCTTTGTCTTTTTTTTCTTCTTTTCTTCTTTTTCTCTCTTTTCTTTTCTCTTTTCTTCTCTTTTTCTTCTTCTTCTTCTTCTTTTACTTTTCTTTTCTTTTTCTTCTTCTTATTCTTCTTTTCCTTTTCTTTTCTTTTGGACTGTTTTTCTCTTATTTCTCCGCTTATCTTCCCCGCTTGGGCGTTCGAGTTTTTTTATTGATTCCAAAAGGGGGTATGAAAGAAAATAAAGAAGGCTCAAAAGGGGTAACAACGGATAAAGTGTTTGGATAGTAGAACAAAATGCCTTCGTCATTTCAATCTCCAAAACATGACAAGTATAAACTACAGAATTAAACAATCATGAGGAAAACATTCATAACATCTCTTGATTGCACCAGAATTAATAATCATATCCACGTATTTGCCTTCTACATTTGTCAATTACCCAGCGCCATTGGACAACAAACACAGTACCACGAACGGCCTCTGTAAACTTTGGGCAAACTTTCCTTTGGCTTCAAACCGAAGCGGCATGAGGCATTTCAACAGTACTTCTTTATGTTCTATCTGCCCCTAGTTTCACACAATTTGGGCTTGAAGTGATCTCAAAATGCTTTTACTTATTTTGCTCAAATGTCCTTACATCTTCAACATTGTTTTATTGTTTCATTACTAAACTGACTTTTAAAACCAGGCTGAGAATTACGCGTGCATGTCATGTCACTAGAACCAGCGTGAAAAGAACTGTAAAAGGAGAAGAGAACTAGCAATGGCAGGAAACAGAGAATTGCATTAGACTGACGGTGAAAGGGTTTAAACAACAAAACAAGCAAACTAGACTAGGGTTACAACTCTTGAACAACCTAGACAGCACTAAACAAGCTATTACGACTAGACAAACAAGGAAAAGTGAAAGGATAGAAGGGTTTGAGTCACCAGACAATATCCGGATCACACCCTGAAATAACCCGAACAACAGAAATAACAACAAAATAAACCACCAAAACTCCAAGAGATGAAGCGCCTTCCCAATTACCAAAAACGGCATCCTAGCCACTGAGTTTCACACCAATATTGCTAGAATTTTCACAAGTCTTCATCACGTTATTCTTAGAAAATCGCTTTTGGGTTCCTTCTGCCAGCTCATTCTCACGATCAACCTCTGATAGCACTGAAACCTTAGTAGCATCTTGTCCTCCAGGGATCTCAGAAGAGTTCTCATATTTCTTTTCAAAGTAAATCATACCCACCATATGCGTCTCATTATGCACAGGAGATGGACTTTGGCTAGTATTTGATGCATCTGGACTTTGCACGACAATGTCGCCTGTACCAATAAGTTTCTGAATTGCATTCTTCAAATTCCAACATTTCTCTATGTCGTGCCCCAGCGCACCTGAGCAGTATGCGCACCTTTGAGAAGGATCAAACTTCTTCGGAAGAGGGTTCGGTGTTTTTATCTGAATTAGCTCCAACATGTCCAATGTCCTTAACCTTTGGAACAGACTGGCGTATGATTCTCCCAACGGGGTGAGGGTTTTCTTCTTCTGTAACCTCTCATTCTTAAATGCTGGATTGGGCCGAAAACCTGATCCAGGGTGTTTTTGGTAAGCTCGCGGGGGTAGATGGGCCTTTTGAGGAGCTGGGTACTGCTATGTGCGACTTTGGGAGTTCTGTGGAGAGAAGTAGCATCGGGGAGGGTCATCTAGTGCACAAGGATAACCGTAGGGACGACGTCGAGGCTGGAAGTGCCAATTAGGAAAACGTATCGGATCGTCTTTTCTGTTTCTCTTTCTTCCACCCAAGCTTACTGGAATATTCTGAATGGCTTCCGAACAACTCACGATTTTGCCTGACTTGATCCCTTCTTCTACTAGCTCCCCCATTTTTAACACATCATTGAAAGGCTTTCCCAAGGCCGGGATCAAATGGCTGAAGTAGGTGGGTCCCTGGGCCTGTAGAAAAAGCTTAACCATTTCTTCTTCGCTAATCGGGGGACTGACTCGAGCAGCTTGCTCCCTCCATCTGAGCCCAAACTCATTAAAGCTTTCCTCCGTCCTCTTTTCCATCTTAGATAGCGAGGAGCGGTCTGGGGTAACAAATCGGTTTGCATTGAAAGTATCGGACAAAGTCTTGAGCCATGTCACTCAATGTAAGCCACTTATCAACATCTTGACGGGTATGCCAATCCAAGGCTTCCCCAGCCAGACTCTCACCGAAATATGACATCATCAAATTATCTTTCTCTCCAACAATCCTCATTTCGTTGCAATAGACCCTCAGGTGGGCCACCGAATCTCCACGCCCATCATACAAGTTAAATTTTGGTACTTTAAACCCTGCGAGCAGGCGTACGTCATGTGGCACAATTAGTTCTTTGCAAGTCATGCTACCCTAGCCTCCCACTTTTCGCTTGTCCCTTAAGGACTGTTCTGCGCTTTTCAACTTCCTGGGTACCCCATATCGCCTTTCTCTTCCTTTAACCTTTTCATTTCTAGCATGAAGCTCATCCCAGTAGCTCTTCTTGTAGGAATCAGGGACCTTGTGGGCAACCTCTAAGGGGTGATATTGGGCATTACGAGCTTTGAGTAGGTATTCGTTGTTAGCGGTAATGGATATGACGGGAGGGCAATGTTAGGGAGAGGTGACTGGAAGATGAGTGATGAAGCTACTAGGGTAGTTGGGAAAATTGTGATAAGCGGGTGTATCTGGAGAATATAGAGGATTATTTGGCATTGTGTTGGGAGTTTGGGTAAGGGCAGCATCCGGAAAATCGGCGGTGGTGGGGGTGGTGACTTCCCATTTATCCAGGCTTGATACATGTCTGCCACGTGTTGTCTTAACATCCGCACCTCTTCATCCAACCCATTATTCCGTTCAACCAACTGATGTCGGGCACCGGTATCAACCAATTCAGTTCTATTGTTGTTTGCCATTGCCTTTTGTCCTTGTGTTGCAAAGACGAGTTACCACTTTAAAGCCACAAACCAACCACCTTTCTGGGATGACATGACAAAATGAAACCATCACGTTAGTGTTAGGCCATTTAACATATTGGTACCCGCACCTTTGGGGAGTGAATGCACCTAAGCAGTTAACAGTTCCTATTATGCTTTTGATCGGTCGCATGCGTCGTCCCGGCTTTTTCCTTAATTCCAATTGCAAACTTTTTCTTTTTTTGTTTTTCTTTTTCTCTTTTCTTCTTTTCGCTCTTGCCTTTGTCTTCTCTTGTTCCTATTCTCTCCCTCTTTCTTGTTTTTCCGCTCTTTTCTTTTCTTTTGCCTTTTTGTTGTTTTTCCTCTCTTTTTTTCTTTTAGTTATGTTCGAATCCTATGGAGATTGCCTACGTATCATGACCCTGCATGAATCAGACCAAGCGTAGTTCTTGTAAATTGAATGCAAAAATAAAGGGATAATTTTTGGGAATTTCAAATTTCATTAATAAACGCCGATTACAAGAGATACTAAACTATTTGTTTTTCTTGAAGGGAAACTACAAAAGCAGACTCAAAATAATAAAATACAGACTCGATGATTAAAAACTGGATCAAGAGTACATCAAAGCTTCACATCCATGGGCCCGCGGGGCATCACTCGGCATCGCCGCAGGCCTGCGCAAGACTGAAAAGGCTCCAATGTCAACTGTGACTATTTGAAGAAAACTAACCATGTAATGACTTATTTTGACTTAAAAAAGCAAAGTGGCTATTTTTGAAAAAAAAAATTTACGAAAACAAAGACTCGGTTTTGCAGATATGGCCTTTCAGCACTTCTGAAAGGGAGATTTGAAGGTTGTGCCCGCAAACCATTTAAAAATGACTCAAGGTGGTTGTTCTTGCAAAAGCGGCCTTCCGACGCCCATTTAGGGACATTCGGCTTATTGTTAAACAAGAATGGCATCACCCGACTTATTGGATAAAAATTAAAATTTTGGTATTTTTTGCTATTTTTGAAAAAGGGGTGGTTGGACCCGATGAGGGTTGCCTACGTATCTCACATCCGGTGAGAATCAAACCAGCATAGTTTGGGCCAATAAAACTAACTACCTTCGAAAATGAGACTCCTTTTTTAGTGACAAATACACTATTTCGGAAAGCAATATTCTTTTTATATTTTCTGTTTCACCAAACTATTTGAAAATAAAACTCTTTAGTTTTTCCTTTTTCAACAAACCATTTTTGAAAATAATATATTTCCCTTTTCTTCCTTTTTCATTTTTCTCAAAAATTCGGCAGGGTTTCGACACTATTTTGACATTGGTTATTTTTAATTCTCTACACTGCTATTTCTCTCCCTTTTTTTTTAATTTTTCCCAAATACTCTAAAGCCGATCAACATGCAAGTCTGAGACAAATAAATGCATATGCAATACGCAGGATGCATCAGGATGGTCTTTTTCATATCAGGTTACCTGTCCTAGACGGACCCAACCCCTGTTTTGAGTCCCCTACGGAAAATGCACGTGATGCAAATAAGCGTTCCTACTAGGGATCCGGTATGAAGTCAAGTTATTCTATGTTCAAAACCTAGGTATATGTCCTAGACTGTGCACCCGAGCGGACAACTCGAGTCGAGCAGGAGGCTACGTACCGGGGACCCGCAAGATCGTCCGGCTTAGTAACTTGTCCGAGCCTCTTTCTTATTTCAGGGTATGACACTAACAGAATAGGGAGTCTCAACCAGTAAACACATCCCCGGAGGTGAGAAGAGAAGGGTTTCGGCACAGTTTATATATAGTTCAGATAATATCAAAGCGGTAAAGTATTTAGCACATTTAGCAGGGAAACATGTAGGAAAATTAGATAAAGCCAAACATAACAATTATTCTAAGCTCGAATTCTTCAACCCTGAACCGAAGTTCTGAGTTTGTTTCCCCGGCGGAGTCGCCAGAGCTGTCACACCTCCTTTTTCGCTACTACACCCCGTGAAGAGTATAATAAAAGGAGTTTTTCCAATTAAAGGACAATCGAAACGGGATTTGTTTATTAAGATTCAGAGTCGCCACTTGGGAGATTTATGGTGTCCTAAGTCACCGGTTTAAATCCCGAATCGAGGAAATGGTTTGCCTCTGTATTACAGTCGCGAACCAAAAATTCTAAGTAAGGAATTTTGTTGACCCGAGGGAAGGTGTTAGGCCCCACCGAATCTCGTGGTTCTAGCACGGTCGCTTAACTACTATAATTGGCTAAATATCTGATTTTAATACATGTTGTAACTTATGTGCTTTGTTAAAATTATTTAAGTAACGTACCTAAAGCAAATAACGTGTTTATTATCTTTGCGGGAGACCGTGAAATTTGCTAAACGGCACGTCCCAAATTCTAGGATTAAAAGAGGTAAACAAACGAGGGCCAGGCCTTTGAGATTTTATTTGTCTTGGCACACCTCAATTCCATTTTAAAGGATTGTACTCAACTAAAGCAAACTACGAATGTTTGTGATTCTTTCCTAAATTTGAGATTAACGTGAAGGCCTAAATATTATGGAATGATCATGAGAGGACTCACATTTAACTAATGAGGCATCGGGCAGACTTTTATTTTCATCAAATTATAGAGCACATGGATCATCATTGCCTAATTCTTAAATTCATGTGAGTTTGCATAGTTCGGAACATTGTTAAATAAACGGGCAGGGAGGCAAACGTTTGATTTCAAATCTACTTAACTGTTAAAGGCTACTTAAACAATTCATGTATCAAGCAGACAAGTTAAAACTCCATGTTGTTGCATTGAACAATTTAACCATGTAAAAGCTCCTACCAATGAGTATATGTAGATCCATTTCAAAATCCTCCAGTTATTCAAGGTATTAGAAAATTTAGTCATAACAAATACATCAAACTAAATTACTCTAATAATATAATTAGTGAATTCAATGGTTTTCAAATTATATGCAGCCTCAATTTCCATTTTTGTCCATTTTATCTCCGTGCTCGATGTTAACATAGACAACACAAACATCACAAAATAACAAACTCAAACAAACTACAAAAAACAAAGATAAATAACATTAACATGTGAATTTAAAAAATGGCAGAATCTCAGGCGCAAACCAGTACAAGATGACCTGTAAAACGAAAGTCCAAATTTAACAAAGAAACGGACCTTAGTTAAGCTTGACCAAATTGCAAAACCTCGAATCGATATCAGAGCTATAAAACTCGAACGAAAAAACGAACTGCTTCGCCGGAATCCCATCGAACTTGACCAAGCCTCTTCGGAACAAACTCGACTCTTCAATGACGACTGAGACCCGATCGGACTAAACTCGGCAACGAGTTCAACAATCAACAGCAACAAATTTTTGACTTCAAAAGCTTTTGGGAACAGATCTCAATTGAAGTTTTCGAATTGGTTTGGTCTTGATGGGGAGGTTGAAAGTTTCAAGCGGTTACATGGTGTGCTCTTTGGTGAGGAAGACGATGGCAGTACAAAGGAGGGTCGTTTCTTTTCGGCTCTGATTTTCAGATTTTGGGCGTCCTTTTTTGTGTGTATTTTTCCGTCCATCTTGATGAAGAAAGGGGGGTGGATTTTATAGAGTGTGTAGGGTAGGGTCTTATGTGGGGGAATAATTTAGGGGGGAGGTCTCATGTGGGGAAAGGTTTTTGGGGGGGAAATATTTTTTTTAGGGGAATATTTTTTGGGGAGGGTCTTTTGGGGGGAAATATTTTTTGGGGGAAGGTCTCATGTGGGAGAAGGTTCTTCCAATTCTTCTTTTTTTATTCTCAATTTTCTTTTTATCTTTTTTTATATTAAAAATCCTAGAATTTAAGAACCTATATTATCTAAAATTATACTAATTATGAAAATTATAAAAGCTACTTAATCCTAAATTAAAAGAGAAAAATCAATAAAAGGAAAAGGTATAAAAATAAAATATTTTTTGTGATTTTTAATTTTTATGAAAACCAAATGACTTCCGATAAAACCTAAATGCCATGCAAGATATTTTTTGGTATTTATTATTTTGATTTAAAAATATTAAAATGCATGAAATGCGACTAAATAAAGAAAAATTCCTAAAAAAATCAATAACAATTATTTTTGATCTATTTTTAGGAGTTATATTAATGTAGGGCAAAAATCACGTACTCACAGATTGAATCCTCGCGTTCGCGTAGTTCCNCGCGATGGTCTGTTGAATCAACCCTTCGCGAATGCGACCATGCTCCCGCGAATGCGAAGGCCAATTTTGTCTACTTATTTAAAATGTTCAAAACAGAACAGTGACGGAAAATTTTCATCAAATACACGAACCCTTTCTTCTCCAAAGCTTCTAGACGATTTTTAGAGCATTTCTTCACCAAAGCTTCTTGGGTAAGTATTGTTTAACTCGTTTTCTTCATTTTCCATCATCATCTATCGAAATCCTAGACCTAAAACATGCAATTTAGGGTATAAATAGGAAAAAATGGGTAGAGTTAGGGTTTTCTATATTCTCTTGATTTAGACCTTGTTTTGGGGTATAATTTGAAAACAAATTATATATTTGGGCTCCTGGGTGAATGGGGGATTTGTTTTTGGTCTGAACCTCATGTTTCGACCAAGCGGGCCTGGGGTCGATTTTTGAAATTTTGTGAAGCAAGCTTGGAAATATATATTTAGGCATTGGGTTTGATTTGTTTAGAATATATTGATAATATAAAGTCATTATTGTATAGATTTGATTGAGTTGGTGCCGAGTTCGAGAGGGAAAGCGGTTATTGTGGATTTATTCGGTCGTGGAAGTTGAGGCAAGTGTTTGGTTTAACCCTAGCTTGAGGGAATAAGAGTTGAGTCTTATTTTGCTACTTGCTAATTGATCGAGTACGATGTATAGGCATGGTGACGAGTATCTATACATTGGTGCCTAGCATGACGTGAATCTTAATTTTGTTAATTGTGTACCCTTGGTTGATCCAATGGAAGTTGCGACTGAATATTGATATTTGTTGTGCCAAGAAGAAGTTGAATGGGATTGGTTATAGCTGACCCTCCCTTGTCGGGATAGTTGATTTGATATTCTTGTTCCCTTGCTGGGAAAACATTATATTATCTTGTTCCCTTGCCGGGATTTTTCTTTGTGATACTGTGTTGGATCGAAATGGGAGTGAGTGGTATGCCTAACACACATGATATATTGAAATGGGAGTGAGTGGTACGCCTACCACACATGATATATTGAGATGGGAGCGAGTGGTACGCCTGCCACACATGATATATTGAGATGAGAGCGAGTGGTATGCCTACCACACATGATATATTGAAATAGGAGTGAGTGGTACGCCTACCACACATATATATTGAGATGGGAGCGAGTGGTACGCCTACCACACATATATTGAGATGGGAGCGAGTGGTATGCCTACCATACATGATATATTGAAATGGGAGCGGGTGGTACGCCTACCACGAGATATTGAGAAATGGGATCGGGTTGCACGCCTGCAACGAGATGAGTTAAATATGAAATTTGCCTTATTTATTCATTATTGCTAGAAGTTAAGCCGTAGATGTACTTACCATTCTTCCTGATATTCGTTTCTAACTGTTACCCCTGAAGCATGCTCCCCTCCCCAATTTAAATTGCTATGTTCTTGCTATTTTCTGTTGTACTCGTATATATATATATCTGCACAGGTTAATGTGATGTCTAATCTAGCCTCGTCACTACTTTGCCGGGGTTAGGCTAGGTACTTTCCAGCACATGGGGTCGGTTGTGCTGATGCTACACTATGTGCATTTTTGCACAGGTCCAGGTTTCGGGCAGCAGCAGCAGCTTTAGTTCGGGAGCATACCTTCAGTCCGGAGAGACCCGATGTAGCCTTGCAGGCGTCCGCAGGCCCGGCGTCTCCCTTCTACCTTTACATTAGACTGTTATCTCTTTGTATTTTGGATGAACATATTTATGTTTCTTTCAGACCTTGTATTTATTATTTCTTAGATGTTCGTGAGTATGTGACTCCAGTCCATGGGTAGAGATTATGTTGGACTTCAGTATCTTGTTTAGTTATTTAAATTTAAGACTTCCGCTTATTATTGCTGACTTCTTATTATTTAAATATATTATTGTCAAAAGAATTGTTTATCAAAGGAAATGTAACTAAATTTGGCTTGCCTCACTTCTACAAGTAGGCGCCATCACGACTCCCGAGGGTGGGAAATCCGGGTCGTAACAAGTTGGTATCGGGGCACTAGGTTACATAGGTCTCACAACTCACGGACAAACTTCGTAGAGTTTGAGGGATCGGTACGGAGACGTCTGTATTTATCCCCTAGAGTCTACAGAGTTAGGAAAACTTTCGGATTTGTTCTTTCTTGTCATGCGGTTCTGTTTCTCAAGTACCAATTAAATTTCTACTTTTTTCTTCTGCAGATGGCGAGAACACACGCTTCCTCATCTACCGCTCAGCAGTCCAAGCCCCCAGCAGCAGCCCTAGAGGTGGAGCCTCAGATCGAGTTTGAGGTGGAGGTCCAGCCCCAGCAGTTCCTGTGGGCCCAGCTTGTGTCCCAAAAGGGTTCATTGCCACCCCAGTTCTTCAGGACGCTCTAGTCCGATTGGTAGGCCTCTTAGAGGGTGTCATTCGAGTGGGTTTGCTTCTAGTGGTTCAAACAGCGGTAGAAGGTCAGTCGGGTATAGTGGCTCAAGCCGAAAGTGAGATCATTTTTTGGGAGGCGGCCAATATGGGCCGTAGAGCTGAGATGGTTCTGGCACAGGGAGGTGGTCATGGGTCGGATAAGAGGCCCCGTCATGCAGGCAGATTCAGTGGTACCTCGTCTGGAGGTAGAGGTTCTTATGGTAGAGGCCATCCTCCTAGGGCCTTTCAGTCAGTTCTCCAGGTCACTCATGGCACTTCGGGTGGTCATTCAGGTCGACAGAGTCAGTCTCAGTTTCCTCAGCTACATTACTCGCGTGGATGTTGTGAGTGTGCTGAGTATGGTCACATAAGGAGGGCTTGGCCGAGGTTGAGGGGTACTCAGCCACAACAGCCGAGGTCTTGCCATGCTTGTGGCGACACGAGGCACATTGTCATTTATTGCCCTTGAGTTTATGGCAGCTTTCAGCATCAGAGTTATTGTACTAATATTCAGGCACCAGAGGTTCCACAGCCTGCCCAGCCAGCTAGAGGTGGTGGCAGGGGTGTTAAAGGTGGAGCTCAGGCCGCCAGGGGTGGAGCCCAGCCAACAGCCAGGCCAGAGGCTGAGTCTTCAGATGCAGACATTACAGGTACTATTCTGGTTTGTGATGGAAATGCTTTAGTGCTATTTGACCCTGGGTCTATGTATTCGTATGTGTCATCTTACTTTGTATCGTACCTGGTCATGCCTAGTGATGCTTTGAGTATTCCTATTTATGTATCTACACCGGTGGGTGGTTCTATTGTGTTTGATCGAGTTCATCGCTCTTGTGTTGTGGAGATTGGGGGTCTTGAGACCCGTGTTGATTTGTCGCTTTTATACATAGTGGATTGGTTGTCCCCGTATCATGCTATCTTGGATTGCCATACCAAGACCTTGACCTTAGTTTTATCGGGTATGCCACCCGATAGGGATATCGAACTTTGTATTGATTTGGATCTGGGCACTTAGCCCATTTCTATCCCGCCGTATCGCATGGCCCCCGCTAGAGTTGAAAGAGTTAAAGGACCAGTTGCAGGATTTGCTTGAGCAGGGTTTCATTAGACCCAGTGTTTCACCTTGGGGCGCGCCAGTGTTATTTGTCAAGAAGAAGGACGGATCGATGAGGATGTGCATAGATTATCGACAATTGAACAAGGTAAAGATTAAGAATAAGTATCCACTGCCGAGGATTGATGATTTGTTTGACCAGCTTTAGGGTGCCAGGGTATTCTCCAAGATTGGCTTGTGACCTGGCTACCATTAGTTAAGGATTAGGGCATCCGATGTCCCTAAGACAGCTTTCCGTACTCGGTATGGGCATTATGAGTTCTTGTTCATGTCATTTGGGTTGACCAACGCCCCAGCAGCATTTATGGAGTTAATGAACCGAGTGTTCGGGCCATATTTGGACATGTTCATGATAGTCTTCATTGATGATATTTTGATGTACTCCCGCAGCCAGGAGGAGCATGAGCAGGATCTTAGAGTGGTTCTTCAGACTCTGAGGGATAGTCAGTTGTATGCCAAGTTCTCCAAGTGCGGGTTTTGGATGAGTTCAATTGCATTTCTGGGTCACGTTGTATCAGTAGAAGGGTGCCCAGTTCAGATGGTTGGACGAGTGTGAGGCGAGCTTTCAGAAGCTCAAGACAACTCTGACTACGGTGCTGGTATTGGTTTTGCACACAGGATCAGGGCCTTATACAGTCTATTGTGATGCTTCCCGTATTGGGCTTGGTGCTGTGTTGATGCAGGATGGCAAGGTTATTTCCTATGCTTCGAGGCAGTTAAAGATTCATGAGAAGAATTATCCAGTGCATGATCTAGAGTTGGCAGCTATTGTTCACGCCTTGAAGATTTGGAGGCACTATTTGTATGGTGTGGCATGTGAGGTGTTCACTGACCACAAGAGTCTTCAGTACTTGTTCAAGCAAAAGGATTTGAATTTGAGGCAGAGGAGGTGGTTGGAGTTGTTGAAAGATTATGATGTCACCATTTTATACCATCCGCGGAAGGCCAATGTGGTGGCCGATGCTTTGAGTAGTAAGTCTGCTAGTATGGGCAGTCTTGCTTATATTCCAGTCAGTCAGAGGACGCTTGCTTTGGATGTTCAGGCACTAGCTAATCAATTCGTGAGACTGGATGTTTCTGAGCCCAGTCGTGTGTTGGCTTGCACGGTCACTCGTTCTTCATTATTGGAGCGTATCCGGGATCGGCAGTTTGATGATCCCCATTTGTGTGTCCTTAGGGATACGGTGTAGCGTGGAGGTGCCCAGCAGGTTACCTTAGATGCAGATGGAGTTTTGAGATTGTAGGGGCGATTTTGCGTGCTCAATGTGGATGGACTTCGAGAGTTGATCTTAGAGGAGGCCCACAGTTCCCGATACTCTATTCATCGAGGCACCGCAAAGATGTATCAGGACTTGCAGCAGCATTATTGGTGGCGTATGATGAAGAATGATATTGTTACATATGTGGCTCGGTGTTTGAACTGTCAGCAGGTTAAGTACGAGCATCAGAGGCCTGGTGGTTTATTTCAGAGGATTGAGCTTCCTGAGTGGAAGAGGGAGAGGATCACTATGGACTTCGTGATCGGACTTTCGTTGACTCGGAAGAAATTCAATACGATATGGGTTATTGTTGATAGGCTACCAAGTCAGCATATTTTATTCATGTGGTAGTGTCTTATTCATCCGAGAGATTAGCTGAGATTTACATTCGGGATATTGTTCGCCTTCACGATGTGCCCGTATCTATCATTTTGGGCTGAGGTACGTAGTTTACCTCGCGCTTTGGGAGAGCAGTTCAGCGAGAGTTGGGCATACGGGTTGAGTTGAGCACAGCCTTTCATCCCCAGACGGACAGTCAGTCCGAGTGGACTATTCAGATTTTGGAGGATATGTTTCGAGCTTGCGTTATTGACTTTGGAGGCTCGTGGGATCAGTTCTTGCCTTTAGCGGAGTTTGCCTACAACAACAGTTACTAGTTGAGCATCCAGATGGCTCTTTATGAAGCTTTATATTGTAGGCGGTGTCGGTCTCCGATTGGATGGTTCGAGCCGGGAGAGGCTCGGTTGATAGGTGCGGATTTGGTTCAGGAGGCCTTGGACAAGGTCAAGTCATTCAGGATAGACTTCGTTCGGCTCAGTCCAGGTAAAAGAGCTATGCAGATCATAAGGTTCAAGATATAGCTTTCATGGTTGGTAATCGAGTATTGCTCCGAGCGTCACCTATGAAGGGCGTGATGATATTTGGCAAGAAGGGCAAGCTTAACCCTAGGTTCATTGGGCTATTTGAGATCCTTGATCGAGTGGGAGAGTGGCTTATAGACTTGCATTGCCGCCTAGCTTATCAGTCGTGCACCCAGTTTTTCATGTGTCCATGCTTCGGAGGTATCACGGCGATCCAGCCCACATGTTACATTTCAGCACTGTCCAGTTGGACAAGGATTTATCTTATGAGGAGGATCCGGTAGCTATTCTAGACCGATAGGTTCGTCAGTTCAGATCCAAGAGTTTTCCCTTTGTTCGTGTTCAGTCGAGAGTCAGCCCCCTGAGGCATCGACCTGGGAGTCCGAGTCTAATATGCGGATCCATTATCCTCATCTATTTCCCGACTCAGGTACTTCTTTCTTTTGTCTGTTCGAGGACGAACGGTTGTTTTAGAGGTGGAGAGTGTGACAACCCAAAGGGTCATCACCTATTTCTCTCTCTTTTCGTGCTCCCGAGGCCTTGAAAACCTCATTTTTAGTTGCCTCGATTTGCATGTGCAATCCGGACGAGTAGCCGGAAAGTTTGTATGTGAAATTCTGTAAAAAATGCTAAATTTTGGTATGAAAATGAGCAAAGTTTACTTTGGTCAGCATTTTGGGTAAACGGACCCAGACCCGTGATTTGACGGTCTCGGAGGGTCCGTAGAAAAATATGGGACTCGGTAGTATGCCCGGAATCGAAATTCGAGGTCCCGAGCCTGAGAAATGAATTTTTAAAAGAAATTATTTTTCTGAAATTGTTAAGGAAATTTGAAATGAAAATTGATAAGAACGTATTGGTATCAGGCCCGTATTTTGGTTCTGGCACCCGGTACAGGTCTTATATGTGTTTTAAGATATTTCTGTGAAGTTTGGTTGAAATCGGACATCGTTTGACGTGTTTCGGACTTAAAACTCTAAATTTGAAAGTTTATGAAGTTTGAAGAAAAACTAGTAATTTTGAGGTTTGATTCCTTGTTTTTATGTTATTTTGGCATTTTGGTCGCACATTTAAGTTCGTAAGATGTTGTTGAGTTAGTGAACGTATTTGGTTAGGAGCCCCGAGGGCTCGGGAGTATTTTTGGAGGTGTTTCGGGATGATTTCGGACTTAGGAAAGTTGCAGAAATGAGTTTCAGCAGTTGCAGACAATTCTTTCTTCGCGTTCGTGACGTCTCTATCGCGTTCGCGAAGCTCCTCAATTTTCTTCATCGCGTTCGCAGCCCTTGCTTCGCGTTCGCGTAGGGTCAAGTGAACCTGAGGGGATTAGTCTTCTTTCCTCTTCGCGTTCGCGATTGAATCCTCATGTTCGCATAGTTCCCAACATCTCTTCATCGCATCCGTGTGTAGTACAACGCGTTCGCGTAGGCCAATTCCCTGGAACCCCCCCCCCCAACCCAATCTTTCTCTTCGCGTTCACATCCTGCCCATCGCGAACGTGATGGTCTGTTGAGTCAACCCTTCGCGAACGCGACCTTGCTCCCGCGAACGCGAAGGGCAATTTTGCCCAGTTATTTAAAATGTTCAAAACAGAACGCGAACGCGAAGGGCAATTTGGCCCAGTTATTTAAAATGTTCAAAACAGAACAGTGACGGAAAATTTTCATCAAATACACGAACCCTTTCTTCTCCAAAGCTTCTAGGCGATTTTAAGAGCATTTCTTCACCAAAGCTTCTTGGGTAAGTATTGTTTAACTCGTTTTCTTCATTTTCCATCATAATCTATTGAAATCCTAGACCTAAAACATGTAATTTAGGGTAGAAATTGGGAAAATGGTAGAGTTAGGGTTTTCTATATTTTCTTGATTTAGACCTTCGTTTTGGGGTCTAATTTAAAAACAAATTATATATTCGGGCTCGTGGATGAAACGGGGATTTGTTTTTGGTCCGAACCTCGTGTTTCGACAAAGCGGGCCTGGGGTCGATTTTTAAAATTTTGGGAAGCAAGCTTGGAAATCTATATTTAGGCATTGGGTTTGATTTGTTTAGCATATATTGACAATATAAAGTCATTATTGTATAGATTTGATTGAGTTGGAGCTAAGTTCGAGAGGGAAAGTGGTTATTGTGGATTGATTCAGCTGTGGAAGTTGAGGTAAGTGTTTGGTTAAACCCTAGCTTGAGGGAATAGGAGTTGAGTCTTGTTTTGCTACTTGCTAATTGATTGAGTACGATGTACAGGCATGGTGACAAGTATCTATACATTGGTGTCTAGCATGACCGTGAGTCTTAATTTTGTTAATTGTGTAACCTTGGTTGAGACTATGGAAGTTGCGACTGAATATTGACATTTGTTGTGCCAAGAAGAAGTTGAATAGGATTGGTTATAGCTGACCCTCCCTTGTCAGGATAGTTGATTTGATATTTTTGTTCCCTTGCCGGAAAAATATTATATTATCTTGTTCCCTTGCCGGGATTTTTCTTTGTGATACTATGTTGGATCGAAATGGAAGCGAGTGGTACGCCTACCATACATGATATATTGAAATGGGAGCGAGTGGTACGCCTACCATATATGATATATTGAAATGGGAGCAAGTGGTACGCCTACCACACATGATATATTGAGATAGGAGCGAGTGGTACGCCTACCACACATGATATATTGAGATGAGAGTGAGTGGTACGCCTACCACACATGATATATTGAAATGGGAGTGAGTGGTACGCCTACCACACATATATATTGAGATGGGAGCGAGTGGTACACCTACCACACATGATATATTGAGATGGGAGCGAGTGGTACACCTACCATACATGATATATTAAAATGGGAGCGGGTGGTACGCCTACCACGAGATATTGAGAAATGGGATCGGGTTGCACGCCTGCAACGAGATGAGTTGAATATGAAATTTGCCTTGTTTATTCATTATTACTAGAAGTTAAGCTGTAGATGTACTTACCATTATTCCTAATATTTGTTTCTATGCTCCCCTCCCCAGTTTAAATTGCTATGTTCTTGTTATTTTCCATTATACTCGTATATATATCTGTACAGGTTTATGTGATGTCTAATCTAGTCTCGTCACTAATTCGTTGGGGTTAGGCTAGGCACTTACCAGCATATGGGGTTGGTTGTGCTGATGCTACACTCTGTGCATTTTTTGCACAAGTCTAGGTTTCGAGCAGCAGTAATAGCAGCTTTAGTTCGGGAGCATACCTTCAGTTCGGAGAGACCCGAGGTAGCCTTGCAGGCGTCCGCAGGCCCGGTGTCTCCCTTCTACCTTTACATTAGACTGTCATCTCTTTGTATTCGGGATAAACAGATTTATGTTTCTTTCAGACCTTGTATTTAGTATTTCTTAGATGTTCGTGAGTATGTGACTCCAGTCCTTGGGTAGAGATTATGTTGGAATTCAGTATCTTGTTTAGTTATTTAAATTTAAGACTTCCGCTTATTTTTGCTGACTTCTCATTGTTTAAATATATTATTGTTAAAAGGATTGTTTATCAAAGAAAAAGTAACTAAATTTGGCTTGCTTAGCTTCTACGAGTAGTCGCCATCGCGACTCCCTAGTGTGAGAAATCCGGGTTGTGACAGCCATAGTGATATTTGGGGTACATATCCCCTCTTGCAAACAGCTTTCATCATTTGGAATATTTAGATTTCCTAATGCTTTAAACATATTACATAACGAGCTAGACATTTTCTTCGAACATAAGCTTTCCCCACTCATATCTTTTTGAAAAAGTTCTTGTACACAAAATGGCAGTTCAACTAGCATCCTGGTCCTTCTTTGGTTGAAATTACTTGTTTTTATTTTTTTACTTCCTTAGCTAGGGCGTCGGCTACAGCGTTCTCTTCCCTGAAATTATGTCGTAGTAGAATGCCCTTCTCCTGGAGCATTAATGACCTGCATGAAAGGATTAGATTAGTAAGAACTGAATGATCATTATTTATTACATTGATTACTTTAGTTGAGTCTGTTTCTACTTCAAGTGGATAAAGAATGTATTTTTCGGCCACTTGAAGTCCTTCCAGGAGTGCTTGTAGTTTCATGTGTAGTGGAAATAAAGCGTTGTAGTGTTTTTGAAAACCTAGGATCTATTTTCCCGAACTGTTTCTGAATACTCCTCCTATTCTGCCTTTTGTTTTGCTGCATGCTCCATCTATATTAAGCTTGATCCAACCTTTCTGTGGAGCATGCCATTTAACTTGGATTATTTTGGTAGCCTAAGTAGTAGGGTTTTTGCTATAGAGGAAGTGAAATTCAATAGCATGATTATAAATAGATTTTAGGGATGATTTTTTATTGTTGTTGTTGATGTTATTGTAGTTGCAATTGGTCCAAATTCCCCAGATTAGAAATGAAAGGAGGTCTGGCCATTCCAGATGGGGTGATTTGATTGTGGGAAATGTATTGTTAATGTGAATGAGCCAGTGTTGATTAGAAGTAGGAGAAAAAGTTGAAATGCCAAGCTCATTCCATAAGTATTGCACTAAGGGGCAATTGATAAAGATATGCTCTATAGATTCCTCTTAGGATCCAATACGGTAAATATTATCCAAATGACAAGATCCTCAAAAATCTAATCTAATCGTAAACGAAGAATTTGTTATAGTTGCACTATATATATATATATATATATATATAATTCTCAATGTGACAACACATCAGTACGTCTATTTTGTTTAAAGGTTTAAATAAATCGTCATCAAAGGCACAAATGGAATTTGACAAATCAAATAAAAGGAAAGAAACAATGCGAAGGACAGCAAGTTGTGTCCGCAAATCATTTGACTTTGATATTTTCCATTACTATAATCTTACTGCTCTACATTAGACCATTTCCTATTGACCCTCATTAAAGAATTTATCCTCCTGCAAATTGCAATGGCTAAATTTTTGTTGGTCTTGTACAAATTGTTCCAACCCCAAATGATTCTTTGAACTTCAGTACTGAAAATATCCCTAGATTTTAATCAGAATTGCCAACACATGGTCTCTATAACTCTAGTACAATTGAAAAGGAAGGAACAAATAATCTTCATATAAACTTTCTACATAAATAATGGTTAACGAGACTATGGTGAAACTTCCAAAGGCTTCAGAAAAGGAAGGAACAATCAATCATATATATAAAATAACTATTATAATTTTTTGTTTTAACCAAACCTTTGAATATTTAATGTCCAAAAAGCGCTGTAAAAAATTCAGCTGTCACCTTCAGATGCCGGTTTCTACAAAGCATTCAAGCTTTTTTAGGCTCATTTTATTCTGTACCAAAAACATGCCGGTATGATTCTTGCATATGTTTGATGTAGACCGTATCTATATCTGGTCCTGGGAAACAATTCACACTGTTTACCCTAAAAAATAATAACAATTAAATTTATTCGTGGTCAGGGGCGGCTCAATGATATGTGAGGCCTAAAGCTAAACTTCAACGAGGGGCCCTAAGATTTTTGTTGTAGAAGAAAACTCATAATTTTATTTAAAATTGATTTTTCTAGCTTTTTGAGATGCGAAATTATTAATAATTTGTTTATAATCGATTTCTTCTAATAATTCTTTTTCAATTGATAATATAGCTAATCCATTTAATCTCTCTTGAGACATTGTTGATCTTAAGTAAGATTTTATTAATTTTATTTGAAAAACTTCTTTCCGCTGAGGCAACTGTTACTGGAATTGTTAACATTATTCTATAAGCAATATAAGCATTTGGAAAAGAATCAAGTCTTTTTATATGATTAAGTATATCGATTAGAGTATCATCTTCTACATGTATTATTTCCCTTAAAACTTTTAATTCAGAAAATAAGTCTAAACCATCAATATCAGAATGACTATTATGTTTCAAAGAAAATTCAAGGTTAAGACAATTTTTCTTTAAGTTCTCATCATCTAGAGATCTCAATTTTTTCCCACTAAATAGGAAACCAAAAATATTTTCATACGCTTCAAATTGTTCAAATCTAGTTTGAAGTGAAGAAATAGCTTGGTCTACTATGTATAAGAAGTAATCAACTCTAAAAGATTCTTCAAGAGATTTTGTAATTTCATTATCAATATTCTCATCAAATTGTTTCTTTCTATATATTACGCGTTTATTACGAAATTCAGGTTCTATATTCAACTCATATGCAATTTCGTTAGCAGAAATCATCGCAGCTGCAAATCCTTCTTTTCTATATTTTTTGAAAAAGGAAATCAAACCCCTAAGTTGATCTATGGCAACATCAATATGCATATCTCTTGATTGTAAATGTTTGCTAACTGAATTAACTGCAAATAGTATATCATACCAAATAGTCATACCCAGTAAAAATTCAAAATTTTCAAGCTCATAAGTTGCTAAACAACTAGCTTCACTTTTAGTTTTTGGGTCCTCACTAATCTCTACTAATTTCAATAAAGCATTTCTTATTTGTGGAGTTTGAAATCGTATTGCTTTAATACTTTCAATACGACTTTCCCAACGCGTTTGTGATAATGATTTAAGAGTTAGGCTGGGTATATTATCTTCTAAAATTTTCCATCGCTTAGTAGAAGAAGAAAATAGTGAATATATGCGTTGTACAACTCCAAAAAATGATATAGCTTTGGTACAAGAATTAGCCATATCACAAAGTAGGGGTGTACAAAGGAAACCGACAAACCGCACCAACCCGATAATCCGAGTCAAACCGAGAAAAAAACCCGACTATGGGTTGGTTTGATTTGGTTTGGTGTTGGAAAAAAAAAACCCGACCATAATTGGTTTGGTTTGGTTTTAACTAAAGAAAGTCAAACCGAAACCAAACCAACCCGACATTACATATATAGAAATTATAGATATATTTAATATATATAAATATACTTATTGTGATATAATTTATAAATATTTCAAGATTTCATAATTTTATTTTTTGAGGTATTATTTCAAGGTTGGACTTAGAACTTTTGAATGTTCCAATAAGTTTTATAGCCATTAACATTAGTAAATTAAATAGTGCTAACAAAAGCCCAAACCAAAATCAAATCAATATTAATGCTAACAAAAGACATTTAATTCAATATTACGAACGAGAATGTATTGAATATCTATGTTTTGTTTTGCAATAATTTAGATAAAAATGCATAACCTATTTTTATTTTTTCTTTAGCATTTAGTCATGTATTTAATACTCCCTTATTTTAGCATGATTTAGTAATCTTAGATTATGTTTATTTTTATTATGGCTTTTTAATTAGCAATATTTATATTACATAATTTTATTGTCTTTATTGTTGAATATTTTAGGATAATGCCATGACATATCATATTTTGTATTATTTTCTTGGAAAATACTTTATATAGTTGTATCTTACTAGGACTAAAGAAATATTTTGAGCATAATTTATATGTTTTATTCTACGAAAATTTTACGGGAAAAAAACCCGAATAACCCGAAAACCCGAGAAAAACCGAGAGTGAAAAACCCGAATTTTATTGGTTTGGTTTGGTCTTTAGATTTAATAATCCGACACAATTTGTTTGGTTTGGTAATTGTAAAATCCGAACCAACCCGACCTATGTACACCCCTATCACAAAGTACCAAATTCAGATTATGACAACCACATGGTGTATAAAATGATCTAGGATTTATGTCGAGTAGTCTTTTTTGCACCCCTTGGTGTTTTCCCTTCATATTGGATCCATTATCATATCCTTGTCCTCTTATATTATCAATATCAAGTTCGATATTTTTTATCTCATCTACAATAACTTCAAAAAGACCTTTTCCACTTGTATCATCCACTTTTAAAAACTCTAAAAAAATATTCAGTAATTTTTACTGGAGTTACAGTGATGTCAACACTTCGTAATATAAACGACATTTGTTCTTGATGACTTGCATCTGGAGTGCAATCAAGTATGATTGAGAAGTACTTTGTTTCTATAATTTTGTCAATAATTTTATTCTTAATTTCACTAGATAATAAATTTATCAATTCATTTTGTATATTATGTCCAAGGTAATGATTATGAATTTCATCATGCTTAATACGGCGAACATGTTCCTGCATGATTGGATCAAATTCTGCAATCATTTCAATTAGACTCAAAAAAATTCCGTTACTTTCTTGATAGATCTTTTCATTTTTTCCCCTAAATGCCAAATTACTTTTTCCAAGAGTTTTTATCACGGCAATAATTCTTGATAATATATTTTTCCAATGCTCTCTATCTCTATTGATTTATTCTTGAACACCTTTATCAATTGTTTTACTTTTATGCAATTTCATTTCTAAATCAATCCATGAACCCATATTAATAATATGCTCTTTTGATGTTTCATGAGTTTTGAGCTTAGCACTTATATTTCTCCAATCATTACTACCATCACTAGCTAATTTACTACTACAAAATTTAGAAATCGTATTAAACAACTTACAACAAAAATAAAATACTTTATCCAAATCTTTAGAGTAAACTAACCATCTTCTTTCATGTCTTTCTCCATTAGCCAATTTTTGAATATAATTTGTGGTAGAAAAATGTCTAAAGAATTTATCCTTTGAAAAATATATATTAATAATTTTAATTGGCCCTTTTTCTACTAATAGATCTCTCAACTTTGTATCTATACTAGTCCATTGACTAGGATCATATATGTTTTTAGGAGTATAATTATCCAACTTATTTCGAACTTCTTGTTTTTCTTGAGGATATATGTTAAGTTTCTCGCCAACTCCTCCTCCTTCTTCTTCTTCTTGAATTTTATTATTGTCTATCTCAATTATATTAGTGATTTGTTCATCTATCATAAAATCTTCCGCATTTTCTGATTTAGAATTTTTACTATTCGCTACAAATTTATCAAGTGCTCCTTTTTGGAATTTTATAAGAGTTTCAATCCTTTTTCTTTTTTGACATTTTGAACATCCAGATTCATATTTTCTAGTTGACATATTAAAACTCTAATAAATAACTAAAAAGACAATATATACTGACAAAGAAATATATCAAAAAAATTAAAAAATAAATGCAAATAATAGAATAAAGAACAATCAAACCTGATTCAACAAAGATAATTTGATAAGATTTTGCTACTTCAAAATCCTTGATGAAATGCCAAAATAATTGAGAACTAAAAAACAGATGGTATTTGTAACTTGTGTAGTTGTGTTTGTGTGCTGCTCTTTTTTATTTGTGACTCAATGAGAAAAGACCAAAGAGAAGAGTAAAAGACTTCTGCAGAGAAAGATGAAAGGAGATGAAAAGAATGTGGGCCCAGGTATAATAATGATGTGCATAAATGGTGGAATGTTCACCCGTAAAAAGAAATATTGGATCCCAAAAATATATTCCTTTATTGTTCTCACTTCTCCAGCAGGTCTTTTGCTCGAAAGTTGCATGTTTTTTTCCAAATAATTAATATTGTTAAAGAAAATGGTCAAATATATTAACGGCTAAAAAATTTTGGGGCCCTTAATAATGAGGGGCCTTAAGCAAGTGCTTTACTTGCTTGGCCATTAGGCCGGCCCTGTTCGTGGTTTAAAGAATATGTAATTTAATTCAATACGAATAGTCTAAGAACAACATGTAATTAAGCTACAGATAAGATAAAAGATCCAATCATAATATAGTGATCAAGCCTGATATTAGGTTGAATAGTGAAATTCGGCTTAGATTGGACCCTCGATATGAGCTAGATTGCGATATAAGAGAATAAAAGAATAACACTTTGGATAATAGCTAGAGGACAAAAATTAACTTTTATTGCTTTGATTTGCGTGTCACAATATGTCAAAATAAAATAAACCTTTCCTTTTATATAGTACGGGAATTTCAGTCCTAGTACAAGTCTAAATAAGGTAAAAATCTTCCTTTCCGATAAATATCGATCAGCAATTGATATCGGATGGGATTCGCGCCGTAATATCCGATTAGGAGCGAATATTTTGGCTCCCTACTCGTCATGCATAACCGTTCTCTGCATTTCCTGTGGTCTAGAAACCTTACTTGGCCTGGGTCCACTATATTCACCGTGCCCGATCCCAGACGCATCTTTCACTCCTCCCGGATTACAATACGAGGAGTCCTTTGGCCTCCATTGTAGTCGTGTCGAGCCGTGCTTCTCTTTTATTTCCCCATAGGGGAATAGAAAAACCCTGCTCCCGATTTTATCCATATACAGATAGTCCCCTTGCTTCTTGAACAACAGATTTATTGAAGCGATGAATTAACCATGGTTCCTTTTTCCATACACTACAACCGAGCTAATGGGTCAGTAAAACATCCCATCAGTCGTGTCGTTCTGACTTCGGACACTTGTCGGTCGCTGGTTGACTATCCCCGAATGAAAAATGTCACGCATTGATTACCCCTTCTCTATAAAAGCTTCGGTCCCTTGTTTACTTTTTTACTTTCTGATTATAGAGCTCCTTAATTTGCCCTCGAACTTTTCACTTATTCTTACCCCCCTTCAAACCTTCATACATGGTTTCTTAGATCTTCATATTTCATTTCCCCATCTTCAAATCTTTAAATCAGACCTTTATACCTTCATCCTTATCTTCAAATCTTCATCCTCACCTTCAAACCGTCATCCTTACTTTCAAATCTTTATATTTTCCAGAATTTGATGGCGAAGACTTCAAAATATATGCCTCAAGATACCGTCCCTTCGATTTTTAATCTGACCATGGATGCAGAGGTGGCCAAGCCTGAGGTGGCCACGGAACCTCCCCTGAAGAGCTTTATCCCAAGAGGCTGCTCCATTAAGAACTACTTTAGTTCGGGAGGACTGCAACTGGGAGGGCAAGGAAGTGGTCGTTCCTGGTCCCGATAAGGACATTACCACTCACATGGAGGGATATCTAAGTGTCCACACTTACCCCTTCATGCTTGCCCCGAAGGACCCTATAATCCTTAGCTTTTGCAAAAGGTACGAGGTCTTCCTTGGGAAGATTCACCTGTACTTTTGGAGGATTGTAATCCTCCTCTGCCATTTTGTCAACAACACCGAAGCACCTCAATTTACCATTGACCACTTGTTTCGTCCTTACATTCCTCGAGTTTTTCAAGGGGGTTGATCAAGCTCGTTTATCGAGCAAGTAAAGCTTCATTCTCGAGTATCGGTGAAGATCGAGATCGAGGTTGGCAGGGGAGAATTGTTCGGGTGAAAATCGAAGATCTCATTCCCCTCGAATTGTTGCCATTCCCTTAAAAGTGGAACTCAGCCCGTCAGTTCCTTTCCTTCCTGAGTACTTGGAATTTCTTTTGTTCTTTTTTGTTATTGCTCGCTCCTATCATCGTGTAGCAGTCGCCCAAGTTCTAATGAAATCCCTCGCTTCAAAGAATGGATCGAGGGGATCTGCAAACAAATACTGTACTTTGAGCACGAATGGCGCAAACTTTCAAAGGGCAAGTGGGAGGCTCGTTTCGATGGTGAGGGAAACTCTCGAACAGGTCTACTTACATACGTAACCATAATTTCCACTAAGTTCTCTTTCTTTCATAGGTTTGACCAAGACCACTGAGCTTCCGCCATTGGACAAGGACGAGGCTCTATCCTCACTTGCTAAACCCTCCGCTTCTGGACAATCTGGAGCTGCTACACAGGAGGTGAAAAAAAGAAAAAAGAGGAAATATTCTGGCTCCTTGAACACCAGTCAAGAAGAAAATGGTAACTTTACGGGTCCAAAAAAGCAACAAGAGGAGTACCCAAGCCATGGTACCAGACCCCGACTCCCTCTACCAGCTTAGGGATTACCCTAAAGACGATGAACTAGATTTCATCACCCATGAGTTGGCCGTTAACAAAAAAGAATATGCGGCAATCGAGGAAGGTGGCCGAGAGCTGATCCCTCTTTAGCTCGGGAGCCAGAAGGAAAATCAGAGGTTACGGCCTACCGAGAAACCATCCCTTGCCCAAGGAAAATAGTCGGTGTCATTGACATCGAGGAATCGCCGTCTCATATAGAGTCCATATTCGACGAGGCTCAGACCGTCAAGGAGAAACTAAATGAGACGGCACAAGTTGCAGACGAGTCCTTCAACATGTTCTTTGACAGAGTAGACATGGGTGCCTTGGAGGATTATTCCAGGTTCGGTCACCTGGAGATCCCAAAAATGGACATGTCGTTAGGGGCATTCGAGCAGAGCTCAAGCCTGAAGTTGGTAAGGAAATTCCCTGCTCTGAGGGTGGATCCCGATCGCAAAATAAAGGTTGTGTTTACTATCCCAGCAGACACCTGGGTGTTGTCCGCTCCGGTAGGCATGGCGGGCTATCTTCGTTGCTTGGTGATCGAAGATGACCACGCGAAAATGAACAAAGTGGGCACATGTAGCCTCTTCTATGAGGCACAACAAGCACTGAACCAGGTAAGTTTCTTATTCCTTTGCCCTTCGTGCATCTTGTATAGATTTAGCATGTCCTCATGACCTTATTATTTTGTTTTTCAAACTTCGGTGATCGACCATAAAAGCTTCCTTCGGTATAGAATAGAAGTCAATCATCTCAAGTTCGAGCCCAAAGACCAAGTCCTACAGAAGGACATATATAGGGTTCTTAGTGAGCAAAAAATGAGGCCCTCAAGGATCTCCTTATTCTACAAGCTGAGCTGGAAAAAGCTCAAAAGAAGGCCTTGTCCGTGAAACAGGAGCATGCCGAACTGGTCGAGAAGGTAAGGATTTTTTATGTTAAAAATGAGAGGTTATGCGTAGTGATGAATGACACAACCTCGTAGATCCAAGAGAAGATAGACCTGATTGACCAGCTCCTGGCCGAGATAAACGAGCTAAAATTAACGGCCGAGACATTTAGGATCCGGATGGATCTTTTGGCCTTGAAAAAGGAGGCTACAAAAGAGGAATTGGCGTCGATCAAGGACCAGTTTGGGTGGCGATGGATAAGGCCGACAAGTGGTCTCGGCTCAATGACGAGCTTCGAGCACAACTAGATTCAACTGTCTCAGAACGGGATGACCTCGTCCGTGAATATATTGCGCTGAAGTCCAAGTTAGAGGTAGCCTCAATTGATTCCTCCGAGGTCGAGGAAATACTGGCCCAATACAAGACCTATATGGAAATAGTCGAGGCCCACTTAATAACAAAGGCTGAGTATGTAAAGTGGCTATTCCGGGGGGAGACCCTCGTGGAGATTTATGCCCGGGGGTTTGATCTGTTGGCCAAGATTAAAGAGGCTAAGAGGCTTGAGGTCGAGGCAAAAGAGCTATATCAGCCCAAAGGTCCCGGTGCTGAGTCGAGCTCTGGTGAAGATTAGGCGAAGATGCCTTAGCTTTTTTTTTGTATTTTTTATTGTATATCTCTTTTTTTATTTATTTTGAGGACGTTTTATCATGCTTTTGTAAATACTTTTTGGAATATATATAAAAAAAAATTCCCTTCAGCTAAAATTGTGTCTTTTATTTTCAGCTTTTGTTTATCAAAAAACTTTTTATTCTAAGATCGCCATTAATGCCTTAGCATAAAAATGGACGTAATCTAGAGTACCCATTCTCCGGAAGCCCAATGAGGCCCGATTTTGATAATAACTTCGAGTTGTTTGTGGCTTTGAAATCTTGATAAAAACCGAAGGCCTTTAAGGTACTTGAGTGTTTTAGTCATACACAACGGTATTTTGCCAAGGGTAATCATTTAGTAGTTTTAATCATACGTAATGGCCTTACTTTTTGAGTACGGACTTGGACGTCTCTGAGCCGTTTTAGGTTGGTCATAGACTTTCATGTTCGGGCCCTACCTAAAAGGTTTGGTGCCTCCGAGATTCGATAGCCTGGGCTATCCGATTATTTTATCGGACAACAGTCCCCGAGTCGGGGTAACATATGGGCTCTAGGATTTAGGATATGTTATTCATTCTAAGTAATTCAAGGAATTCATCAATGGTGCGTAGTGATAAAATATAAAGTGCAAATTTCTTTTATTTTTTTGTATATAGAGTACATAATCAGAGTCACAAAAGCCTTATTCCATGTCAAGAGTTCGCTACATGGGTACGGTTTGTTTGGCCATTTGACCTTTACAACGAATCCTAATTACCTTGGCTTTTCATGTTAAGTAATAACACCTTCTGAGGATCCTAACTTAGGGGGTAATGGCCCCCAGTATTTGAGGCCGAATTTGTAAGGGCTCGAATATTGTTGGTCCGGTGTAGGTGATCATCAAATTCCGGCTTTAGGCCAGTCTTTGAAACTAAAGTAGCATGAATATTGTTGCCTCGCTAAAAACCTTTCTATAAAACCCACTTCAAGAAAAGACCAGTTCAAGAGAAAAAGAGTACAATTTGTGCTTTCAAACCTAATAGTCATTATTTCCCTCGGCTAAGTACCTGCACAAGTTAGTCTGTAATATAACAAATTTCAAAAGGGAAATGTGCTCGTACCTTAGCAGTAGTACCGATTTAAGTGTGCCACATTCCAATTGTTTGATAGTAGTACATCGTTTCCCGACTCGAGTTTATATGAACCCTTCCTTGGTTATTCCAGCAACTCTATACGGTCCTTCCCAATTTGGTCCTAGTTCCCTATCATTCGGGTTCCTGGTGTGTAGCGTTACTTTCCTTAACACCAAGACTCCGACTTGTAAATGCCGAAGGTTAGACCTTCGGTTGTAATACCTCCCTACTCATTGCTTTTAGGCGGCCAACTGGACTAGGGCATCTTCCCTCCTTTTGTTTAATAAGTCTAGACTCGTAGTCATGGCCTCTCCATTTGACATTTCGGTAGCATACTGGAACCTGAGGCTCGGTTCCCCCACCTCGACCAGGAAGGCTTACACGCCATAGAATAGAGAGAATAGGGTCGCTCTACTACTCGACTTCGAAGTCGTGTGGTATGCCCATAAGACTTCGGGCAGGATTTTCTTCTACTTTCCTTTTGAATTGGTCAGTCTCTTTTTCAAGTTTTGGAGTATAGTTTTGTTCGATGATTTCACTTGTCCGTTCCTACTAGGGTGGTAAGGTGTTGATAATATCTTTTTGATTTTGTGGTCTTCAAAATATTTACTCACCTTGCTGCTGACGAATTATTTTTCGTTGTCGCAAACGATCTCGGTCGGTATCCCAAATAGACATATTATATGATCCTAGATGAAATCGATGAGCTCTTTCTCCCGAACCTTCTCGAACGCGTGATCCTCGACCCACTTGGAAAAATAATCGGCATGAGTAGCATGTATTGGGATTTATCAAGCGACTATGGCAGGGGACCGACGATGTCAATCCCTCATTTCATAAACGGCCATAGCGACATGATCGGGTGAAACATCTCTCCCGGTTGATGAATTATTGGAGCGTGCCTTTGACACTTGTTGCATTTCTTCACGAAGTCTTTCATATCTTACTCCATTTTATTCCAGTAATAAACGTCTTTGATTAACTTCTGAACCAAGGATTCTGCCCCCCAGTGGTTCCCGCAAGTGCTCTCATGGACCTCTCTCATATCATTCAATTTCTCCTAGACCCAAGCACCTAGCCAATGGGCCAAAGAAGGATCTTCTGAACAATTTCCCCTCGACTAAGTTTAACCTGGCAGCTTTGTTGTATAGGGCTTTTTTGATTACTTGGGATCTAGTGCTCGTCTTCAGGTGGTCTATGTATTTGTTTCTCCAATCTTGGGTCAAACTTGACGAGTTTACCTCGGCATGACCTTCTTCTACTACCGAGTTCATCAATTGTACCACTTCCCCCGAGTCGAATTCATTGGAGTCGACAGACGATCCCAAGTTGGCCAGTACATCAGCCTCACTATTTTGATCCCGAGGTACGTGTAGTAGAGTTTATTCCTTGAATTGGTGTAAGGTCACCTGCAACTTGTCCAAGTACCTCCGCATCCGTTCCTCTTTTACTTCGAACGTTCCTTTGACTTGATTTACAATAAGGAGGGAGTCACATTTGGCTTCAATAAATTAGGTTCCCAGGCTCTTAGCCAGTTCTAGACCTACACTCATAGCGACATACTCGACTTCATTGTCAGTCAATTTTATAGTTCTAATACACTGCCTAATTACGCTACCCTTAGGTGGTTTCAATACAATATCGAGCCCGGACCCCTTCACATTGGAGGCATCATCTGTGAATAGGGTCCAGATCCCTGAGTTAATACCTGAAGTGAACAATAACTCCTATTCGACCTCGGGTATCAAAGCCAGCTTGAAGTCAGCCACAATGTCTGCCAAAATATGAGATTTTATGGCGGTCTGGGGTTTATCCTCAATATCATACCCGTAGATTTCTATGGCCCATTCAGCCAACCGGACTGAGAGCTAGATTTTATGCATGACATTTCTTAGTGGATAGGAGTTCACGGCACATATGGGGTGGCACTGCAAATACAGTTTTAATTTCCTAGAAGCACTTAGTAAGGCGAACGCTAATTTTTCTAGGTGAGTATACCTTATTTAGGCCTCGCCAAGGGTTCTACTAACTTAATAAATAGTAAATTCTCCATCTTCTTCTTCCCGAACCAAGACACCACTTACCGCCACCTCGGAAACCGCCAAGTAGAGGTACTGTTGTTCGTCCGCCTTCGAAGTGTGCAACAAGAAGGGGGGATGGATAGGTATCGCTTGAGTTCTTCCAAAGCTTGCTAAAATTTTGGAGTCCAAGAGAAGTTGCTCTTCTTGTTCAATAGTGATAAGAACCGATGACTCTTATCGAGCAATCTCGAGATAAACCAGCGCAACGCGGCTATCCGTCCGGTCACTCTTTTTACTGCCTTGACTTTGTGACTAGATGTCCTCTATAGCCTTTATTTTTTCTAGGTTGATCTCTATTCCCCGATTAGATACAATGAATCTGAGAAACATTCCCGAGCTGACCCCAAAAGCATACTTCTTCGGGTTTAGCTTCATGTTGTACCTTCTCAATATGTCAAAGGTTTCCTGCAAATATTTCAAATGGTCCTATGCTCTCATGTACTTAACCAACATATCGTCAATATAAACTTTCATTGATTTCCCTATTTGTTCTTCGAACATCCAGTTGACTAGGAATTAGTATGTGGCACCGGCGTTCTTTGATCTGAACGGCATTACGTCATAGCAGTAGGTGCCGAATTTGGTTATGAAAGAAGTCTTTTCATGATCACTCGGGTCCATCCAAATTTGGTTGTACTCTGAATAGGCTTCGAGAAAACTAAGTATCTCGTGTCCGACCATTGCATTGATCATTTGATCGATGTTAGGAAAAAGGAAAGAATCCTTTGGACATGTTGTTTAGATCCTTAAAATATACACATATTCTAAGTTTATTTTCATTTTTAGGCACAATTACTACGTTAGGTAACTAATCTGGGTATTTAATTTCTCCGATAGAACCTATTTTCAGAAGTTTAGATACCTCGTCCTTGATGAATTCGTATATTATCTCGAACTGTGACCTTATCTTCTGCTTAATCGGATGGAACTTCGGATCCAAGCTCAATTTGTGAGTGGTTACCTCTGATGGAATCCCTTTCATGTCGAGATGGGACCAGGAAAAACAATCAGCATTATCTTTAACAGAATCAATAAGTGTTTTCCTGAGCTCGGGGGTTAACCTTGTGCCCATGTATACCTTTCGATCTGGTAGGTGCTCAATCAATATAACTTGCTTCAAATCCTCGATCATAAATTTGGTGGCGTCAGAGTTATCAGGTGCTACGAAACATCTCGGGACGTTGTAATCATTCTCATCATCCACTCCGTGCTCCTTCTATTTTTACGGCTTGGCTGAGGCAGGTATCATTAATTGTTATTTAGTTTCTTCTTCTTCGGTTAGTTTCCTGCTTTTTGGTGTCAAAATTGTAGGCACCGAAATGACTTCATTGACAGTGAACATTTCCTTTGTAGCCGGCTGTTTTCCGTAGACTATTTTGACTCCTCCCAGAGTGAGAAAATTTAGTGCCTGCTGTAAATTTGAAGGCATCGCTCTCATTTGTGAACCCACGGCATTTAGAACAAGGCGTTGTACCTTATATCCCCTTCGATCACGTAGAACTTGGTTTCTTGGGTGGTCCTAGCAGTGTTTACCAGTAAAGTTATCTCACCCTTCGGGTCTCGCATGCAATGTTAAATCCGTTTAGCACCAGGACCGCCAGTACAATTTGGTCCTATAACCCCAGTTGTTCTACGGCCCTCTATCTGATGATGTTGATCGAGCTACCTGGATCAATCAACACACGTTTAACCCGAGATTTATCGATAGGCACGGATATTACCAGCACATCATTGTGAGGTTGTACGATGCTCTCAGCGTCCTCGTCGCTGAACGAGATGGCTCCCTTCGGGACGTAATCCCAGGTGCAACTTCTCTCGTGACAGAAACTTTGGTGTGCTTCATCATAGGCCCTTGGGGGACATCAACTCCCCCAATGAGCATGTTGATTATGTGTTGAGGCTTGTCCTGTTCGGCCTGTTTGTTGGCATCCCTATTTCTGAAGTGGTTTTTTGATCGCTCGCTTAGGAATTCTTGAAGGTTCCCATTGTTGAATAATTGAGCAACTTCTTCTCTTAATTGTCGCCAATCTTTGGTCCTATGACCGTGAGTACCATGGTACTTACATACCAAACTAGAATCCCTCTGGGCAGGGTCGAACTGTAATGGTTTGGTCCCTTTAGTATCTTTAATGCACCCTATAGCTAACACTATATTTGCAGCGTCCACGTTGAAATTATACTCCGATAATCTTGGTGTCTCCCAAGCGACCTGTCAAACCCGCTCTTACTCATCAGGCCCCGTTCGCTCGGTCCTCGATCATTTCTCTTCATGTTCCTTGGCAGGTGGTTCTCGAATTCGTTTCCCCTCTGTTTCGCGTTGTATGGCTGATATCGATCTCGACCATCATCAGCTCTTGATCGATGGTTCTCTTTGACCTGTCATCAGTTATGATGGGGTAAACAGATCCCGAAGGAGCCTTAAGTTGGTCGTCTTCGACTCTGATCTTCAATTGATATCTGTTTTGGATGTCGGCCCAAGTCACAGCTGGGGTGTTCACAAAGTTTTGCTTTAGCTGTGAGAGGCCAATGAAATTTGGGGGTTGAGCCCTTGAGTAAATGCATGAATGGCCCAATCATCCGCAACTAGTGGCAGATCCGTCTGTTCCATCTGGAACCTCGACGCGAACTCTCTAAGCATCTCGTTATCCCTCTGCTTGACGTTGAAAAGGTGTGACTTCCTGGTCTCGACCTTGATGGCACCAGCATGGGCCTTTACAAAAGCATCTACAAGAATAGTAAACGATATAGAATTTGGAGGCAAGTTGTGATACCATATCATTGCTCCTTTGGACAAGGTTTCCCCAAATTATTTCAGCAACACCGAATCGATTCGTCGTCTTCCAAGTCATTCCCTTTGATTACACATGTATAGAAGATCACATGCTTATTTGGATTCGTGGTCCCATTATACTTGGATAGTTGGGCATTCGGAACCTCTTCAGGATCATCTTCAATGATGCACTCGGGGGGAAAGGCTTCTGAATGAACTTCTTAGATTCCGACCCCTTCAATATCGGAGGCGCTCCCGAAATCAGATCGACCGTGGAGTTATATGTTTCTACCTTCTTGTCGTTGGCCTCAATCTTCTTCTCGCCAGACTCCACCCGTTTTGTCAGTGCTTCGAGCATCTTCATCACCTTAGAAGGTTTCCCGAACCTGAATTCGCTTGGTTCCACGAAAACTTGTTCATCCCTCCGAGGATGTTCCCGTGACTGCTCGGGATCGACCATGTTAGGGGTGTGGCTATGGTTTTGCAGATGCGCTATCGCCACTTGCTAGGCCTACAAAATTTCGAAAATCAACTGCAGGCTCACCCCATCACCTTCGCCTTCGGAAGCCTCTCGGGTCACTGGTCGGGGTCCCCTGCGAATGCTATTTTCGGTACTGTCGGTAGATTGATGTTGGCGGCGACTTGTGAGTTAGTATCCACAAAGTCAGCGGCTGGGACACCATTAGGATCGACAGGGGGCACTTCATGATAGGCATCACGTTATTATTCTCACCATGATGGCCTGACTCAGCATCAACGTTCAAGTGAGCAGACTGAGAAATTGACATCCTTGGGCTAACCTGGAATCAAAACTTCAAAGAACAAGTATAAAATAGGGTGTGTTATGGTGATTCGTATCAAATCACAACTATTATCCTTAGCCCCACGGTGAGCGTCAAACTGTTTATCCTAAAATATGAGTAACAGCTAAATTTATACGCGGTTTAAAGGATATGTGATTTAATTCAATACGAATATTCTATGAACAAAAAATAATTAAGCTAAAGATAAAATAAAAGATCAAACCGATCGTAATTTAGCGATCAAGCCCGATCTTAGGTTGAACAGTGAAATTAGGCCTCAAATGGACCCTAGATATGAGCTCGATTGCGAATAAAAAAGAGAATAAATGAAGAACACTTTGCATAATAGCTAGAGGGAAAAAAAATAACTTTTATTGTTTTGATTTGCGTGTCACAATGTGTCAAAATAAAAGAAATATTTCCGTTTATATAGTAGAGAAATTTTAGTCTAAATACAAGTCTAAATAAGGTAAAAATCTCCTTTTCCGGTAAATGTTGATCCGCAGTTGATATCGGACGGGATCGAGCCGTAATATCCGGTTGAGGCGAATATTACGGCTCCCTACTCGTCATGCATAACCGTTCTCCATATTTCCCGTGGTTCAGAGACCTTACTTGGTCTGGGTCCGTTATTTCACCATACCCGATCCCAGACGCATCGTTCACTCCTCCGGATTACGATACGAGGAGTCCTTTGGCCTCGCTTGTAGTGGTGTCGAGCCGTGCTTCCCTTTTGTTTCCCATCGGGGAATCGAGGAAACTCAGCCCCGATTGTAACCGTACACACATAACATAGCTAGTACGTTTACAAAAACACTATTTTAAATTAAATGCTGCAATTGAAAGAATAGCAAATTAACCAGTAGACAGAGAAACTCGGAGAATCCGATAAAAGGCTGCTATTACAACATTAAATAATCAGAAAGATTGCAGCCCTAGTGTTAAATCAGGGTGATTTTCTTGTTTCTTTGCTTTGGTTAGATACAATGCACAAGATTCTGTTCATTTGTTGCCATGCTCTTGTTCTGGTTCATTAACAGAAACTAGATTTTTATAATATTGAATTTAGACGAGCTGAACTGTTATGACATTAATAATAATGAATCATATAGCCGACTCAAATTTTCTCGGGAATTAAAGCGTAATAATAATTGTTGATATTGTATTACTAGTGCTGCTAGGAAGTTTAGAAACGCAAAGCGCTGGACCAACCAGGAAACAACAATTGTTTCTAATGATAGGGAAATAAACAAGAAAAATAGGAATGATTAGAGAATCAAAACCAGATTTTTATGTTGTATATGCATTTTCTTAATAGGTATCTGAAAAGATGAAATATAAAAGTAGGTGGGAACATAGTTTATAGATCGTTTGAGATTCCAACTCTCATTATAATTAATCAAAAAGGAATTGCCGTTGATGTAACAGACACAACTTGTAAAACCTGCATCATTTGATCTAGATTCGTATAAAAGAAATGGCATTATTACGTTAACAAATACTCCCCATAAATTATGTTCTCCTTTAATCAAAACGGTGACAGTAATACTTAAATAAGAACTACTAAAAACTCTTTTTTTCTTAACAGAAATTCTGTAGTATCTTTTATCTTCTCGTCGGACTAGAAGAGATGATGAAGTTCCTACTTCCTAATATAAGGGTTGGGTTGAATTTGGGCGGGTCAAGTGGGTTAGGTCAATGAATGGGTCATTGCCCAACCCAGTCCAAAATGGGTTAAACAATGGGTCATAGCCCAACCTGCCCAACTTGATCCATGTTTTAGAATTATGCTCATCTTCCATAAAAAAACTTTTTACCTTAAAATGGATAAGTTAAAAAAATATTTTTAGGATGGGGTGGGAGGGGGTTAGGGTGGGTGAGTGGATTTGTTTTCTTAATCTAATGTTCTGGCCTTGATTTTGTCAAGGAGGGGCTGTTTATTAGTCCTTATCCGTATTACACAATTGAGTATTAACGAAGCTGGCATTTTGAGACGTTGACATATTGTATATGTTGTGTTTGTATGAAGTCTTCTATATATATAAAAAAAAGAAAGAATGTAGTCAGGAGCTGTCCATCTGAAATTAAATAGTGCTGCATTTCATTATACTGAATATTCATAGTCGTTTTCTTGATGTCGCGTAATCTCTAGCACAGCTCATGACCTTAAGGGATTCCTTGAGACAAGAAATTCTCAATTAAAATACACCTTGAATCTTGAAATTTTTGACAGAATCCACCTTTGGTTCTTGACTTTGATATTGCAGTTTCTTATAATCATCTTGAAATGAGTATTCAGAGGATCTTTACTCAGGATAGAGCACATCAGACCAATGAGTTGTCATGTGATTACACTTTACAATGCCCTAAAATCTCATCTCAAGATTTAGTTGCTCAACAACAGTATTCATCATACATGGGATTCTGTTTTCAGCCAGAGGAACGCCGCCAACAGCAGCATCAGCAGACTTGTAATTTGCCTATAATCAGCTTTTTTGGATCCCCCACTTCAGCGTTTTTCACCACAGAACGTTGCCTGGGATTGACACAGCATGGCAATCAAGATAATACTTCCCAACTCATGCTCAATAATAATGATCTTAACCAAGATCATACTTCCCAACTCATGATAGATAATTATGATCTTAACCAAGATAATACTTCTCAACTGATCAATAATTATGATATTCAATTGTCATCATATGATCCGCAACAAAGTAGAAATGGCTTCTTGACCGATTCTATTGCACAACCTGAGCCTGATTTTCAGCACAACATTTCTCTGCCATCATTCATCAGGCCAGAATTCTCAACCAGTCAACCTGTACGTAGACAATATTCTTTTCCCGATATATCTGAGAAAGAGAGGATGTTGCATCTCAAAAATGAGTTGTTGGGAGAATTTGATCCTTCATATAGGAGGCACCCTTCAATTCCTTTTGATGGAAATCAAAATTATAGTGTAAGTACTTAAAAAGTCTTAACCTTTATCTCAAACAATATCATTCTGAGTCTTGTTATATATATGTCTAACAGATCTCTCATGATTTCTGTGGCTGTCCTTTGGAAAAAATGAGGCAACGATCCGCGAGTCCTTCACTCACTACTCGTAACTCTGCATCTTCTGGAGTTTCCAATAAGCACAGTAAGACAAGAATCAGATGGAGTGAAGAGCTCCACGAGCGATTTCTTGAGTGTGTAAATCGCCTTGGAGGTGCTGACAGTAAGTAATTTCAAACTTATCTTTTTGTCTCGTAGATTTCTTTCTTTCTCTAGAGCTTGATAACATTTGATCTTATTCATCCGTCTGTCAGAGGCTACACCAAAGCAAATACTTAATCTGATGGACACAGAAGGCTTAACCCTTGATCATGTTAAAAGCCATTTGCAGGTACTTCTTATTTCATAGGAAAGAACTTTGTTTAACCATTCCTTTTTTGTATTACTGGATGAATATTGAGGCAATGTTTTTTCCTTGTCTGAACTTTTTTCCTTTGTAGAAATACCGAAATGCAAAGCACATTCCAGAATCTACAGGAAGTAGGTTATTTTCCAGTATTACTTTCATGTTCTTGAGGAAAAAATATATATATAATGCTTATTTCTGAAGATCTTGGTTATTCTCATTTTCATGTAGCAGGGAAATCAGAAAAGAGAAACACTCCGGATAATGTGACAGATATCGACAACAAAGCGTACATCTTTTTTTGTTCTCTTATTTAATTTGGTGATCATTTTAACTGGAAAAGAATTCTGATATCAAACATGTTTGCAGTGGAATAGAAATCAAGGAAGCTCTGAAAATGCAACTAGAAGTCCAGAGGTGTCTTCATGAGCAACTAGAGGTATCTTGTTGTGTATTTATCTACTTTTAACTTACATACCAAGAACAACAACAATAATCCAGTATAATCCCACTTAGTGGGGTCTGGGGAGGGTAGTGTATACGCAAATATTACCCCTATCCTGGGGTAGAGAGGCTGTTTCCTAATAAACCCCTGCATCCTTCCCTCCAAGAATTTCCCACATTACTCTTGGGGAGACTCGAACTCACAATCTCTTGGTTGGAAGTGGAGGTTGCTTACCATCAGAGCAACCCCTCTGTCATACCGAGAACATTACTAGTAAATACTTTGCCAGAATAAAAGAACTTGTCCAACCAGTCTATTCTGAGTCCTGTTCTCGTTATGTTTCTAGACTCAACGGACGTTACAAATGAGGATTGAAGAACAAGCAAAAAAACTGAAGATGATATATGATCAACAACAAAAAACAAACAGGAATCTATTGGAGAGACAAAATTCAAGCATATTATCTCCTGCTGATCTATCCACTGTGCAGGATGATGCAGAAATTCTGGATGTAGAAGATTCGGAATAACACACATTTCCCATCCAACACAAGTGTTATAATAACTACATTAATTTTGGGGTTTTTTCCATAGAAGTATATGCATCAGACAGCACTAATGATTCGGAAAGAAGTAGCTTAGTCCTGCAGCAAAATCAAGAACCAGACTCTTCACTACTTGGTTCAAAACGAAAAGCTACATGTTGAGCTAATTAGCCTCAAATAACTTGTAACATATGTAAAATACAGTATAAAAACATAGATTGTGCTGAAGATTAGGTAGTTCATTCCTGGTAGATGTCAATGATTCTGTTGCCTGCATAATTAAAAATGTAATGAAATGAATGGAATAAAATAAGATGTCACTTTAATTTTGGTAACAGAAAAACGCTATCTCTTTACAAAACTAAGGGAAAGCTAATAATGATGTGTCTCTAACATCCTTCTTGTTGAGCCTCTCTTAAAAAAAATTAAAAAAAAAAAGCATTCCGGTGCATAAAGCATTATGCATTCACGCAGGCAGAGGCAGATGCAATATATTAGTACCGGGTTCAACTAAACACGGTGCTTTTAAAGCGGAGCATAAAGTTATATGTAAAATTTAATAAATTTGCAATAAATAATAGCTCCGAACCCATAACTTTTAAAAATACAATGAGTTTAATACTAAATTCTTAAAGATTGAACCATAAAGTTTAAATCCTATACATCGAGGGTCCATAAAACAATGTTTTCCCACGAAGAGTCTCCATATTCCAGGACTGCTAATTTGCCCTTTAATCTATTTATATAAGTAGTGTTTAGCAGCAGTCCACAACGTGATGATTCTGAAAGTTTCTTGAACAGACGAAAATTGGCAAAGCTATTAATCTCTTTCCATGATTCGTCTATGCCTAAAGTGAAAATCCAAGTTGCTGTGAAAAATATTGAAGTGTCATCAAAAGAACTTTATACTTCTTTTCACAACTTGATAAATACTTACAGACTACAGTTAACCTGAGGATGTAGAGCCCGTTTGGATTGGCTTAAAAAAAGTGGCTTTTGCTTAAAAGCAGCTTTTAAGTGTTGCAGCTTATTTTATAAATAAGCAGTTACATGTTTGGATAAAAGTGCTGAAACTTAAAAAAAGATGTTGAAGTGTTTGGCAAACAAGTGGTGGTAAGCACTTTTTCTTATTAAAAAGATGAAAATATAAAAACTTTGGTATTATAAAAATGAAGATGAAGAGGAAAGAAGAGGGTAATTTTGGTATTATAAAAACTTATAATGGCAAGTTAAATAATTTTATTGGTCAAACTAAAATGGCTTTTAAGCCAAAATAAAAAAGTTGGGGTCAGCCAACTTGTTGCTTTTGGCTTTTTTTAAGCACTTTTTAGCTTTTTTTAAGCAAACTTTTTTTTGTTGCCAGACACTTCAAATAATAAAAAAGTGTTTAAAAACTGATTTGACCACCTTTTAAGTCCATCCAAACACCCTCTTAAATCCGCGGGCGGAAGAATTTTTACTTCTCTCGTACTAGGATTTGCGTATTTCAGAAAATATGCACAACTTCTTTAATACTGTAGTGGAATTGGAAGTTTAATATTAAGAGGTAACATCTGACGCTATCTCATGGATCAACAACATTAATTAATGTTGGGGAATGTCCAGGTTTTGCGATGACGTGTCAAAAAAGTCAACGGTACATTGACTTAGTAATGTTTTAAAAAAACTCAGCTTAGTAACATTAAAAAACAAATGGCTACCTATTCCTCCCAAACAACCCGTAACAGATGCAAAATACAGTATGAAAGTCACAGAGGAATTTTTACATTTCTATTCCACGTAAGAAACCTTATTACCTTTAGGAGTCGTTTGGTCGGAATATGAGTTATACTGGTATAAGTTATACCGGTATAAGTTATAATGGGATAAGTTATGCTGGGATTAGTTGTGCTGGGATTATTGTTTATTTATTGTTTGATATGTTGTATTAAGAATGACAATTGAATAATTTCTAAGAGGAAGGTATAAGTTATACTGATGCTAATTACCCCACCTTTTATGAGGTATAAGTTATCCTGGTGTTAAAATTAACACCGGTATAACTTACACCTGATTTGCTAACCAAATAGAGTATTAAGGTGGTATTAAATTCTTATACCACCTTATACCTCATACCAAACAACCCCTTAATGTTTAAGTTTTGACTTAACTACAGATAGCATACCAAATTACAAATTCTATACTATAGTGTATTTTAAGGGTACAATTAATGCAGCGTATATACCTCCTTAATTCAAGGTACCGTATCTTCCTAAGATCATACCCGTGACTAGCCAACTAGTAGCTCATCTGCTTCAGTTAATGGTAACCTGAAGGTATTTATCAGAAAGATTTTGTGACGAGATCACGTGATGGTGTTAGGATTTGGTATTTTTAGGTGAGCAATTCTAGTATTCAGTTCTTTGCTTTTGATAAGGACTCAGAAGCTCATGCAACTTGTACGTTCTTATAAAATGGATATTTCTATAACGGTACTATCAACTTGTACAATGAAGAATAATAATATTACGAAGTACCTTTTACCAATTCTCGACGTAATAATTAAGAAAAAGAAAGTGATTTTCAACTTATTAATCGAATTCTCTCAACGAAACCAAATTTTAAATGGTAAAAATAGTGAATTAGTTTCATTTCCAAATACACTACATATGCCATCAATTTCATAGTCCAGTTCTCAAACAATATCAAATGCTATAATCTATTGCAATATTTCTTATTTTTATCACAATAATTGCATTTTTTCAGAAGATTTTATAGAAGTTTTAGTCGTTTTGGATTTGTGAAAACAGAAAATAATGCATTTACAATCAGAATACAAATAACCTACAATTCATCTACAAAATATCTACAAAATGGGTATATTGAATTTTAATATATCAATTCTCATTTGATTGTAGTTTAATTGAGATTTTCGACATAATTGCATTTTTTGCAGAAGATTTGTAGAAGTTTTAGTCGTTTTTTATTTGTGAAAACAGAAAATAAAGCATCTACAATTAGAATACAAATAATCTACAATTTATCTACAAAATAACTACAAACTGGGTACATTGAATTTTTATATCTCAATTCCTATTCAATTGTAGCATAATTGTGATTTTTGACATGATTACATTTTTTCAGAAGATTTGTAGAAGTTTTAGCCTTTTTTTATTTGTGAAACCAGAAAATAAAGCATCTACAATCATAATACAAATAATCTACAATTTATCTATAATTTCTGCAATATGTCTTCTTCTTCTTCTTCTTCTTCTTCTTCTTCTTCTTCTTCTTCTTCTTCTTCTTCTTCTTCTTCGAGTTTCAATTTGAAATTCAGTCAAAACCAAGTCTAATCTTCACCAAAACCCCTCAAAATTGAGATATAAACTCTAAACCATATTCCCGATTATTTTCAACATCACCCAATCCAAATAAAAAATAATTTTTGAAAACCCAAATTTGAATTCAAAGCTTTCAAGCGTTTTAATGGCTATCAATGGTGGAAAATATCTGGAAGAATATTTACTTCCATAATTGTAGCGCACCTAAATAGGAATATCTGGAAGAATATTTAGTTCTAGATTCGTAGTGCGTCTAATTAGGAAGGAATCAGCTCCTAATAATTGGTATTTGATGAATGGTATATATTTTATAGAATAACTGTGAACACTACGGGTAAATATGAAACTGTGCACATTTTTTATAATAACATTTCGTATATGACATAAAAAGAAAAAAATCTCTAAAAATTATGCTTAAAATTAGATAGCTGATTCAAAACTTGAAGTCATTGATTCTTTTTGCTGCAAAAGTAAAAATGTATTGAAATGAAAAGAATCAAATAAGGTGTCAGTACGCGATTGATAAGCTGGGTACGATACAACCTCTCTCAAAATAATATCCGAAAAATATGATATTTTGTGTATATATATATATACACATATTTTTATGTATTATATACAAAAATTATACCAAGTTTATACGCTTTTGCAGCTATCTAATGTAAAAAATTTCAACCGTGGGCTAAATGTGATCTTTGCCCATACAGTTTCCAAATGAAAAATAATACGGGCTAGCCAGTTTTCGGACTGATAATTGAAAAATAGTTAGTGTTTGCAAAGTCATTGAAAAATAGCCACTATTTTACTACAACACGGAAAGTTCCAGCATAATATAGTGGAAATTGGAGTACCTGTGTATGAACTTCCAGCATATTATGCTGGAACTCCAGTATATTATGTTGATAGTTCACATGTAAAAAAGTCGAAATACAACGTAATAATATTTTTCGGATTTTGAACGTATTTTTGTTAAGATTTATCTTTACATGAAAAATAGCAAAATTTTGATTACTTTTGAAATTGTGACTATTTATCAATTACCACTTGTAAATCTGGCTATTTTGAATTTCACCATTCCATCTGGACAAGGGACTGCTAATCGGGAGAAATTCAAAAATAGCCAGATTTACAATTGGTCATTTAAAAATGGCTACAGTTTCAAAAGTAATCAAAATTTAGCCACTTTTCATGTAAAAATAAATTTGAACAAAAATACTGTTCAAAATCCGGAAAAATAATATACTGGAGTTCCATTATAATATACCGGTCCAGCATAATATATTATACTGGAACTTTCCGCATGTTGGAATTCCAGCATAATATGCTGGAAATTCATACACAGGCGCACCAATCTCTAGTATATTATGCTTGAACTTTCCGTGTTGCAGCAAAATAATAGTTATTTTTCAATGACTTTATAAATATTGACTATTTTTGAATGACCAATTCGAAAACTGGCTAGCCCGTGCTATTTTTACCTGCTAATTGGGTCAGACTGGACTCGTCTAAATCTCAATTCATTGCTGGGCATGTCAAAAGGCCCAATTACTGAATTGGTCTTCGTAATCAGCCCATAGCAACCAACGTACTCAAGTATCTGCCCTTTTGACAGGATCAAGTCATCAACCAACTCAACATGTGGGCCCTAGGACATATGGGATGCAGACATCCCAACAAAGGGAGGGCTTTCCTGTCATTTCATCGTAGAATTAATAATTAGACCTAGTATACCGATGGGGGTTTCTTCGGATTCTAATACTTGTAGAATATTTACTGTTAATCATATTTATAAATCCTTCATACAAGTCGTCACAATTAGTTCCCCTAAAGACGAAATTACCCTCCGA
Organism: Nicotiana glauca; assembly: GCA_026770625.1. Lineage (NCBI taxonomy): Eukaryota > Viridiplantae > Streptophyta > Magnoliopsida > Solanales > Solanaceae > Nicotiana > Nicotiana glauca. The sequence goes on along the minus strand of MU743490.1, from coordinate 178,909 downwards.
TTTTCTCAATATTCTTTAAAAATATTTTACTACTTCGCTACCAAAATATAACAATAATTTCTAAAAAGAAACTGCGAAATTATGGAATAATAATTCCCCTTCTTTATGGGTCCAAATTTGGACGACCACGGCCACTGACAAGTACAATAAGGGACGAGACCCTTTCGATACAACGTCCTTGGGTCGTTGTAGAAGGCAGTGACTCAGCGGCGGATTTACCTTAGGTCAAGCGGTGTCACGTGACACTGCTTCGTCGAAAATCTTTACTAATTATTTATATATAATTCAAATGAAAAAATAGGAAAAACGGTAATATCAAATAAGTGACACCACTTGTCACAAAGAGGTGTCTAGCTTATCTGGTTAAAACTTGAAGATTTCTTAGCAGGGACTTGAGTTTCAACTTCTATAGCCTCATTCTTTGTTTTTAATACTTTTGTACTACTTTACTAGCACAATACATTTTATAAATTGAAGGATGCTTGTACGTTGTATTATTTTTTTTTCTTGAATGTTTTTTTAAATATGATATTATTACAATATTTTTTTTATTTGTTCACGTCTAAAATGGTGACACCGCTTAAAAATTTTCTGCGTACGCCACTGCAGTGACTGGCAGCAGGTAGAGAATGTACGACATTTTTGCAATAACGTAGGTGCAACACGAGGTCATCATAATATACTTTCGAATATTCCTTTTTGTTGTATCTATTAGGGTTCAAGAGGGGATGACCCCTTATAAATAGAAGGAGAAGGCTCCATAGGGAGGGGATCTTTTTTTTTTTTTACACTTGACTCCTGACTAAGAATATTCATTGCAATATCTTCCCACATCCAAAGTTATCTTATTGATGCTTAATCATTCGATTTCACAATATTAAGGAACGATATTCATCGTGCTCATTCTTTGTACCTTTCAATCTAGTGTTTATTATAATTAGCTGAGATTTACCTCTTCATCTTTTCTAGTTGATTTAATCAAAAAGGTTTCAATAACTTTTGGTCAAACAATTTTGCGCCGTCTGCGGAGATTTCTTTAGCTAAGATTTTAGTTTTATTTAGATCCTTGAAAGGGATAATCACATCTTCCTAGCCTTGCACAAACCGACAATGGCAGAAAAGGGGGACGCAAGATTAAAAGCAATAGTATGTGTCACAAACAACCTTCTGAATTCCATCAACGAAGCCGGTAGGGAAGATAATGAAAACACGACACCAAGCGCTACACCTGATGGAGATACCTCACCTCCCCCGCATGAAAGCGTGACTGCCTCACGCAAGAGGGGAGCCTAGACATCCGCAGCAGTAGAAGCACCACCAGATGTGAAAAGGCTATTGGAAGAATGGCTGAAAAACACTCTGAGAAATATACTCGATAAACGCGTTCAAAGGGATATCGGAGACACAATACGTGCAGACACCGCAACTGTCGTTGGTGAGCTGGAAACACCACACACATGTAACACGCATATTGTCGTTGATGAAGGTAATGATGCACTTGCTGCCATCTTAAAGAAAATGGACGAAATGGAAAATGAGAACAAGACGCTCCGTGATTAGATGAAGGATCATCAAGAGAGGGTCGATAAAATACCGAGCGATCCGAAGTTGCTACCAAAACGAGACGTCGGATGATTCGTCGAGCAACCATAGAGTGAAGGGGAAACCCCCCACTCCATCCCAAAAACCTTCAAAATGCTTCCATACTTGAAAATTTATGATGGTACTATGGACCTGGAAGATCACAGAATCCACTACGTCACAGCCATAAAAGGTAACGATCTGTCGAAAGAATAGGTATCATCGGTGCTGCTGAAAAAGTTTGGCGAAACAACAGGGGAAGCGCTGATGTGGCACTCCAACTACCGGTATAATCAATATCAAGGCTCGAATAAATGGAAGACAAATTCGTCACCGTTCATGCAGGAGCAAAAAAGGCAGAAGCTGGGGTAAACGACATCTTCGCCATTAGACAGACGGTGGACGAAAGACTTATGGACTTCCTAGCCAGATTCAATAGGGTAAGAATGAGCCTACCGTACGTATCAGAGGGGATGGCAGTAGCCGCCTTCCAAAATGGGTTGAATAGGAATGGGTCGAAAGCAACCAAAACACTGCTAAGAAGGCTCATGAAATACCCTCCCACCACTAGGGAAGAAATCCATAATGCCTATTGTGCCGAAGTAAGGTCAGATGAGGACGACCTAAATGGTCCGATCCAATGGCTAACATCAGTCCAAACCGAAACAAGGAAAGATCGCCACAATGATGGACGAAGGGATCAACTACCCTTTTTTAGTCGAGAAAGGCATCATCCCTATATTCGGACATCCATCCTACCTCCTCACTGACACGCAGATGCCACTCCTCGACATACCGCGCCACATCGAAACGAAAGAGGTATGCCTCCACTATTTTATCTTCTCATAACTTTTGTGTTTCTCCTTCAGAAATAGTATATACACTAGAAAAGATCGGCACAAAGGTGCAGTGGCCGCAAAAGATAAAATTCGATCCGAGTACCCGAAGATCGAATGTTCTATGCGAATTCCATCAGGAAAGGGGGAATAAGACCGAAGACTGCATAGGCCTGCGGCAGGAAGTAGTAAGAATGCTAAACTAGGGACACCTGAAAGAACTGCTGAGTGATCGAGGATGGGTTAACTTCTCTCGTGGGTGCGACCAACCTCAAGGACCCCCGAAACTACCTTCACCTGCTTGTACCATACAAATGATCATCGGCGGCGGTGATGATACAGTAATCAACCATGTAAAGTTCAAGACTACACACAAACTCAAGCGAACAGTCGCTCACGAACGGTACGATGACCTCGAAGATAGTATCATCTTTGATAAGTCATATACTAACAGATTGTCTTTCCCTCACTATGATGCTCTGGTTATAACTTTACGTGTCCCAAACACCGATATAAAAATAATAATGGTGGACGGAAGTGGAATATGTATTATTCACCCTCGAGTCCTCGTACAGATGAGACTCAAGGATAAAATAATACTGCGCTGCATAACACTAACGGGTTTTAATAGTGCAGTGGAAGGAAACTCTGGAGAGATAATTGTCACGACCCAAACCCCATTCCAATCATGATGGTACCTCTCGTGAAGACAAGGCTAGCCAACAAACCCATATCGCCTTTTCAAAATAGTTAAACATTAATGAACAGTTTAAATATGATTTAATGATATAATTAACGGAAGCACAGCCTAACACAGCCCAAACCGGGGTGTCACAAGTCACGAGCGTCTATTAGAGTGTAAATCCAACTACAAGGTCTAAAATATACAAAACCGGAATAATGAACAAGAGAGAAAGGCGGTGCTGCGAACGCTAACAGTCACCTCATTAACTCCTATAACCCTGCCTTTGATCAGCTAAAACCTGCTACCGGGTGAATAAATACCTGTATCTGCACACGAGGTGCAGGGAGTAAAGTGAGTACTCCAACTCAGTGAGTAGTAAAGGTAAATAACAACTGAGCAGTAAGAAATCACGTAAAGCAACCAACATGCTGTATAGAAGCAATGTACAATCCTTTGAGAAAACAGTGAAGCTGTGAAATCTTTAGAAATATCTTGGCTCAGTTTAAACCTATTTTGAAAATGATCTTTTCAACACTTACGAAATGATTTCAAACAGTTAGTGCCAATAAACACAAAAAATTCGCCCCTCAGACATAAATACTGCATAACAGGTAAAATGACAAGCAAATATGAAAGATGAACACATAAAAGTTCGCCCCTCGGGCAATATCTCAGAACAGTACCAGCCTCTCGGGCTACCTCACAATCACTCATATCAGCCCTTTGGGCTACCTTACCATCACGCATATCCCATCGGGCTCACTCTCAGGATAGTATCAATCCCTCAGAACAATGGGTACCCGCGCTCACTGTGGGTGTGCAGACTCCGGAGGGGCCCCTTACGACCCAAGCGCTATATCAAGCCACCTCGTGGCATCATCACTCGGCACTCGACCTCACATCACTCGGCACTTGGCCTCCCATCACTCGACACTCGGCCTCACATCATTCAAGCCACCGCGTGGCATATAATTGTATCTCAGGATTTCGACCTCATATTGTCAGCATATCCTCACATATGGCCCTCGGCCTCACTCAATCCGAAAATCATCATAAGCCTCTTGGGCATTTGTAAAATAGTAGTCCTCACCCCAAATCATCATTTAGAAATATCATTTAAGTTTGAAATCTGAGTAAAAGTGGTTGAGTTTGTAAAATAGTAGGTATCAACAGGACTGAGTTCAAGTAATTAGTCAAAACAGTGAGGAAACAGTGATAAGAATCCCCGAAGGGTTCAAATAATTGGCACGAAGCCCAAATATGGCAATCAGCCCAAATCATGATAATAACAAATAAGTTTTCAGTCAAATACGTGGTAAAGTCATCAATCGGGACGAACCAAGTTACAATCCCCAGTAGTAAAAGACCCCGCGCTCTTCATCTAGTGTGTGTCTCACCTCAATATAGCAACAAGATATTATTTACAATCATTACTCACCTCGAACTGGTAAAATCTCTAGATCACGATGCCTTTACTCCTCAAATCGGCCTCCATGTGCGTCGAATCTAACCAAAATCAGAACGAATACGTCACAATATGCTATGGGAACAAGGCCCAAGCGAAAACAATTGAAAAATATCAAAAATCCCGAAATTAGCAAAACTAGATCCCCGAGGCCACTTCTCGAAACTCAGAAATTTTCACATCATTAGACTCCTTATCTCCCCACGAGTTTATACATATCAAAAACACTAGAATCAAAGTTCAATTGACCCATCAAATCCTTAATTTTTGCCCTCTTAAGTTCAAGCCCTAAACCACCATTTTTAGTCCATGATTTCTTAAATTTTCAGTCTAAATTCATGAAATAACACCATAGGATTGTGTTTTGAGTCAAAAATCATTACCTAATCAACGTTATCTTGAAATACCCCTTCAAAATCCCCCAAAAGCCCTCAATCCGAAATTAGAAATGATAAAACCCTTCAAAAATCGCGAAGGATGAATTATATACCTTCTGCCCAGGGGTTTTCGCATTTGCGACCCCTCCACCGTTTCTGCGGTACCGCATTTGCGGTTAAAGGTCTGCTTATGCGGAAATTTATTAAAAATCCCAGAAGTCGCTTCTGCGACACCATTTTCGCATCTACAGCTTCGCAGATGCGGCCACTTCGACCGCTTCTGTGGAAAATCACAACTTGACCCAAACCGCATCTGCGGTCCACTAGCCGCATATGCGGCTCCGCAGGTGCGGTCCCCCCACCGCATCTGCGATTCCAGCCTTCCTCTTCCAAAACCATATTTACGGTTATTCCTACGCATGTGAGACACCGCACCTGTGGTCCCCAAGCCGCAGGTGCGAAAATACCAGCAACAACAAAACTCTGAAATTTCCCAAGTTCAAAATCTTCCCGCTTAGCCATCCGAAATTACCCCGAGGCCCCATGGGACCTCAACCAAAAGCACCAACACCTCCTAAAACCTCATTCAAACTTGTTCCAATCATCAAAACACCTCAAACAACACAAAAACTATCAAATTACATCGAATTCAAGCCTAAGTACTTCTAAAGCTTCCGAAACACGCATTTGATAAAAAACCCAACCAAATCACCTCCAAACGACCTGAAATTTTACACACACATCTTAAATCACATAACGAAGCTACAACACCTCTTGAAATACCATTTTGACCCTTGGATCCAAATCTCACCTATCAACCGGAATTCGCCAAAATACTAACTTCGCCAATTCAAGCCTAATTCTACACCGGACTTTCAAAACCACTTCCGATCACACTCCTAAGTCACAAATCATCCCCCGAAGCTAATCGAATCGTCGGAAACCACATCCGAGCCCTTTAACGCACAAGTCAACATCCGATTGACTTTTTCAAACTAAGCCTTCTTTAAAGAAACTAAGTGTCTCAATTCCTACTAAAATCACTCCAAACCAACTCGATCACACAAGAAACTGATAATAAAGCATAAAGAAGCAAAAAAATGGGGGAAACATAGTGGTAACTCATGAGACGACGGGTTGGGTCGTCACAATAATGCTGCTCTTTATGGCCGGAGGAGTCACTCTGGAAACGACGTTTCACGTCATGAACTAGGAAATAGCCTACAACGCTATCATAGGGCGCCCATGGATACACGCAATGCGTGCCATCCCATCAAGTTTCTATCAAGTAATCAAATTTCCTACTCCATGGGGAATATCCAGCATTCGGGGCGAGCAACGCACCTCCCAAAAATGCTATCGAATTGCCCAAGATGGCGCACACACCATGCAACTAAAGGGAGAAAGTGCGGAAGCATATCAATCAGCCTATCAAGAACAAAACCTAACATACAAACAGAGGCCATCAAAGACCCAGATGTCATAGAAGCCTGCAAGGCTACCGTAGAGGACCTCGATCCCGTTCAATTGGACAACAACGACAACACGAAAAAAGCTTATATCAGGCCAACCTCTCAGGACCAGGTAAGTTCCATGAATTCTTAACTAACAATGCCGATTTATTTGCCTTTTCCTATTCAGATATGCTGGGCATCCTAAGGGACATCGCCATACATAAGCTGAATATCGACCCCCTCTACCCGCATATGTGGCAAATGAGGAGAAAGTTTGACGCCGTAATCAACAATGATGTCAGTGAAGAAGTCGATAAGCTGCTCGCTAATCGTTCCATCTAAGAATCAAAGTATCCCCAGTGGGTCGCCAATGTGTTCATGTTGAAAAATAAAAATAAGAAATGGCGGATGTGTGTCGATTTCACTGACCTAAACAAAGCATGCCCAAAAGATTCCTTTTTGTTACCACATATCGACCAGCTCATCGATGCAACATTGTGGCACGAATTATTAAGCTTCTTAACGCCTATTCTAGTTATAACCAAATTCTAATGGTAGAAGAAGACCAAGAAAAGACCACTTTCACCACTCACCGGGGAACGTATAGTTATAGAGTCATGCCGTTCGGACTCAAGAATGCAGGGGCAACATACCAAAGGTAGTCACCAAAATGTTCAAAGAATAACTCGGAAAGACTATGGAGGTCTACATCGACAATATTCTAGTGAAGTTGAAAAGGAAGGAATATCATATTTTATCATCTGAAGGAAGACTTTGGAGTATTGAGGCAACACGAAATAAAACTAAATCTCGATATATGCGCCTTCAGCGTAACCTCGGGTAAGCTCCTCGATTTTTTGGTATCGCAAAGAGACATCAAGGTCAACCCAGATCAAATCAAGGCCATCAAAAGAATACCGGAGACATTAACCAGCAAGAAGCAGGTACAAAAATTGACAAGACGAATAGCCGCCCTGTCAAGGTTTATCTCACGGTCATCAAACAATTTCCATAAATTTTTCAATGTAGTAAGGAAGGACCACGAACATCAATTGAATTCAAAATGCGTCGATGCCTTAAGAAAACTGAAAGCGTACCTGTCCTTGCCGCCATTACTCGTTAAGGTAGATCCAGTTGAATGCCTCCTGGTGTACCTAGCATTCTTCGAAGTCGCGGTAAGTGCAGTTTTGGTCCGCGAAAAACAAAGGTACGCAGTCTCCACTTTACTATATCAGCAAAACCTTAATTGATGATGAAATAAGGCACCCCCACCTTGAGAAATTAACTTTGGCATTAGTCATAGCTTCACGAAAGCTTAGACCATATTTTCAATGTCACCCTATAAAAGTGGTGACGACCTTCCCCCTTAGGGGCATCCTGCAAAAACCTGAATTATCGGGTAGGTTGGCCAAATAGGCCATAGAATTAAGCGAGCACGATATAACATATCAACTGCGAATTGCTATAAAGTCGCAAGTGCTCGCCGATTTTGTCGCTGATTTCAGCATAGAAATATTGCCCGAAGTATAGTAGGAAGCGCTCCACACTTTTGCACGATTCGACCTCTGGCTCCTCTACACCGACGCCACATCTAATGCGTTAGGATCAGGCCTGGGACTCGTCCTCGAAGTCCCTACGGGCGAAGTGATTTGCCAATCCATATGGTGCCACAAGATGACTAACAACGAGGCCGAGTATGAATCTATGATTGCATGATTGAAATTAGCCCTCAAATGTGGTGCTCGACGAATCGTCTTCCATTGCAACTCTCAACTCGTGGTGAATCAAGTCACTGGGACTTTCCAAATCAAGAACAAAGACTACAGAAGTACCAGTCAAAAATTCACAAACTAGTCCCAGAATTCGATGAATGCTGCCTCGACTAGATACCCATGGCATAACATATTGAAGCGGATGGTTTGGCCAAGCTAGCGGCAGCTACCAGAAATATCTGCAAAGAAAATATGGTCAACCTCCTCCATTCCTCGATAAACCAGGTTGAAGTACATTCTATAAATTTAACTTGGGAATGGCGCAACCGTATCATAACATATTTGCAGGAAGGAACGCTCCCACAAGATAAGAAAGAAGCCAAAAAGCTCCGAATACAAACGGCCAGGTACATCCTCGTGAACTATGATCTTTACAAAAGGATGTTCGGCGACACTCTAGACAAATGCCTTGGGCCAAATCAAACAAGGTGGGTACTAGAAGAGGTACACGAGGGTCACTATGGTGTCCATACAGGAAACTGTTCCCTCGTCAGATGCCTCATCCGTGCAGGATACTACTAGCCTACCATGAAAAAAGAAGTCGTGGATTACGTTAGGAAATGTGAGCAATTCCAAAGATACGCCCCTATGATACACCAAGCAAGAGAACTCCTGCATTCCATCACTTCTCCATGGACATTCATAAAGTGGGGAATGGATATTGTCGGACCCCTCCCAACAGGGCGAGTTAAGGTGCGCTTCCTTTTGGTTTAACTGATTATTTCTCTAAATGGGTAGAAGCAGGTGCGTACATTCAGATACGTGAGCAAGAAGTCATCGTATTCATATGGAAACATATAATATGCCGCTTCGGCATTCCCAAAGAAATCAACTGCGACAACGAACCTCAGTTCGTTGGGAAGAAAACGACTGAGTTTTTTGAAAAGTTGCACATCAAGCGAATACTCTCCACACCATACCATCCCGTTGGCAATGTCTAAGCCGATTCCTCCAATAAAACGATATTAAATATATTGAAAAATAATCTCAAGGATGCCAAGGGGCTATGGCCTGAACTGCTACCAGAAATACTATAGGCACACCGTACCATGCCAAAAACTAGCATAGGCGAGACGCCATATTCATTAGTCTATGGGACCGACGCGATTATACCCGTCGAAGTTGGAGAACCTAGCCTGAGATACTTCAACGAGAGTGGACCAAGTAACGTCGAAAGAAGATCACAAGACCTGGATGAAGTCGAAGAGCGAAGAGATATGGCTCATGTAAGAATGATAGCTCAAAAGCAACAAGAAGAAATGTACTATAACAAGAAGGCCAAAGTACGACCACTCAAAGTCGGGGACTATGTTCTCAAAGCTAAAACACAAGCAGCGAAAGAACCAAATGAGGGAAAAGTGGGAACAAACTGGGACGGGCCATACAAAATCACAGTATCAACAAACAAAGGAGCATTCCAAGTAGAGAAAATGGAAGGAAAACTACTCCAAAATAACTAGAATGTCTCCCATCTCAAATACTTTCACTTTTGAAAAGAGGCACCGCCTAAGTCGTACTTTTTTTCCCTTACCCGGGTTTTCTCGGTGAGATTTTTAATGAGGCAAAAAGGGAGACATCTCGAGGTCCAAAGTATCATTTATTACCCCGCCTGCCGACGTTATCTCCAGGCTGAGCAATGAACGGACTAGATATAGATAGTCAAATCTCCATTGTATGTACAAATTCAACATGTATTTCCGACATGAATATAGTCAAATCTCCATTGTATGTACAAAGTCAACATGTATTTCTGATAGGAATATAGTAAAATCTCCAACACATGAATAAAATTGGCATATGCGACACTCCAGCAAATACAATGGCTAAGGCCATCATCGAAGTAAAGAGTTTGACATCACTCGAACCACGACGGGATACCACTTCGACACCAGTTTGAAAGTAACATCCTACTGGCTAAGTCCATCATCGAATTAAAGGGTTCGTCCTCACTCAAACCACGACAGGATACTACTTCGACACCAGCTCAAAAGTAACATCCCAATGGCTAAGCCCATCATCGAATTTAAGGGTTTGACCTTACTCGAACCACGACAAGATATTACTTCGACATCGGCTCGAAAGTAACATCCCAATGGCTAAGGCCATCATCGAATTAAAGGGTTCGACCTCACTTGAACCACGACGAGATACTACTCAACACCAGCTCGAAAGTAACATCCCAATGGCTAAGGCCGTCATCGAATTAAAGGGTTCGACCTCACTCGAACCACGATGGGATACTACTTCGACACCAGCTCGAAAGTAACATCCCAATGGCTAAGGCCATCATTGAATTAAAAGGTTCGACCTCACTCGAACCACGGCGGGATACTACTTTGACACTAGCTCGAAAGTAACATCCCAATAGTTAAGGCATTATCGAATTAAAGGGTTCGACCTCACTCAAAGCAAAACGGGCTTAATATTTTGGCAAAGGTTCAGAATAAATGAATGCAGCAAAGATTACCACCAAATCGACAAAACAATTTTTTATTACAACAAAAAATTACAAGCACCTGTATTTACAAAGGGCTCAAAGACGCCCTTACAAAAGTCGCGAAGCAAAAGTAAATACAAAACAAAAACTACACATCATTTTCGGTGGTATGCACATCCTCGTACCAAGAGTCGGAGGCAAGACGATTCGCATCATCAGAGTTAATATCGTCCCCGTCAAACGTGAGAGGATAGTATCCTCAGGCCTCACGAGCTGCTAGGCTTTGGCACGCATGTCCTGAAGTTCTACTTCAGACGCCCTCCCATCAACATGAAGACCCTTGTACACGTCAAGCTGGGCTTCAGCGTGAACCCACTACTCATACAAACAACGAGGCACAACAGGATCATCCGAAGCATGAGATGTAAAAGGTTGCGATCATCACTGTACGTCCTCCGTTCTCAATAATGCCACTTGTTCATTTAACGCGGACCGCTCCGCCACCAACTCCTAAACACGCCCCTCAAGCCCCGTATCTTAAGCGTGGGCACCTCCATCTCCTTGGTCCGCTCTGACCTACAAACACATAGGGCATCTTCCAAAACTACCGCGTCAGAAATAATAGTCGCCAATCTATCAACACTCATGCTCAATTCACCCTTAAGCTCATTGATCTCCGCCGTCTTCATATCCAGTTCGGTAGTTAAATTGGCCACCTTTTCTTGGAGTCGGCATTCTTGGCCATTGCCCCCTATTTAGCTCAAGCTCATCTTCTTTTACTTTAAGGGATGCCTCGAGCTCTCAATTACGGGCGATGGCCTTCATAAAGTCAACATCTCGCTCCCTCAACTCCTCGACCTTACACGCCAATTGATCATCCCTCTACTTGAGCCCTTCGCGGAAGTCAGGATCCTAATTGTAGGTGTCGGTCATCGCACGATGCTTGGTGCAATATTCTTGATATTTAGAAGATATTTTTCCATAGATGAACGTCCTCCTCCTTTCCTGGCGCTCACGCTCGATCTCTATGATGTAGGTCTAGCACAAAAAGTAAATTTAAAACAATAGGCCAAAAATAATAAAACAAATCCAACAACAAAATGAAAAGAAGAACATATACCCGCAAGGCCATGCCAGAAACACTCAGAGAAAACTCTGTATCACTCATCGCTCTAAGCGCCTCGTTCTCAGGGGCAACACATAAAGGGGCTAAAGCAGAAGCCACCTGATCACAATTCGACAACAAGTTGTAGTCCCCAGGGACAACTATGTGTCAATCAGAACCCTCCACTCTGACCTCAACATGAGAGTGATGCTCCAAAAACTCATGAACATCCCCCATGTCGACATCCAAGCCCGATCCATCGCCCTCGATGCGTAGGACCCCTCCGACATTAGACGATGTGCCGCCCTCAGCGGAGTGCACGGAACCCCTTCCTTGGTAAACCTCTTCTGTTTGGGGAGACCTCCCCGCCAAGATGGCGTCGGCCATAAACGTGGGCACAGGTGCTGTCTGCGACACACCCGTCCTACTCTTACCAGTATCAACGGCCACGACTTTCCCAAGCTTTACCCTCCTTCTTTTCCTCAATAATGATTTATCCACATTAGAGGACTCGTCCACAAGGTGACGGATCGGTAAGGAAGAGGTCTCTTCCCTCACGACCATATCGCGAGAAGAATCTACCACCTGTATCGGTTGAGCATGACCCTCTCGAACGGACTCACTCAGAGTAAATTGCATTCCTGCAGAAGCGACGACCTGTCGAAATGCAGGGACTAGGGCCCTACCGCCTAGAAACACCATGACCTATCATCACAAAAAGTCATATCAGTAGATGACGACAAACGACCAAATGGTGGCGAAGAGGAAGACACTCACTAGACGGAACCTTCGGACCAAAGCGTTTGACAAAATCTGGCCAGTCTCGAGTCTCCACTGCATAAAGCAGCAAACGGGCTACCCAGTCCCTTATACCAGCAATAGGATGAGGTGGACGCCTCATAGCTGCAAAAAAAAAACTGTAAGTAAATGCTAAACTAGATAAAAAAAGAGGGAAAGAACAAATAAGTTGCAACACCTACAATTCTCATTCTACCGCTCCGAGAATTTGGCGGGATCAGATATAATATGCTCAGTTCTAACAAAGAAGTACTTGTGCCAGAATTTGCGACTAGCCCGATCGTCAGTTCCGACCACTAACCCTTTTGTCCCACGATGCCTTAAGTGCACCATTGTGCCCCTGTGAAAGCTAGGAGAAAACAAGTGTAGGAGGTGGTGATCGGTAACTTCGCACCCTACCAACTCCGCGTATTTTGTCAGCACCGGAAGTATCTTGTACGTGTACGGGAAAAGCTGTGCTGGGCAAATCTGATAGAATCGGCAGAATTCTTTTGCCAACGGAATTAAGGGGTAGGAATAACCAATCACAAAGGGGTATTCATAAAAAGCACAGTACCCCGGTCTATGGACTTCCAGGAATCCCCTCCCGCAGGAACCATTTCAATATGAGAGACGATGTTGTATTTAGTTGAAGGGCATTGATATGGAACTGCTCAGTTTCACATATTACCGGAGCAGGAGTAGGAGGAGGTTCTTTAAGGAAGTCACTTCAAGACATGGGGTGCCTCGGTAGTAACTCTTCCACGGTAGGAAAACTATCCCTTCCTCCACCGTCATGTCCTCAATGTCGGTGGGGGCACCACGGACAACGGGGTAGCGTCAGAAACCCCCTCACGAGATCGATGTGATCTAGGAATATCTATGGCGATGAATGTGTTGATAGAACAGAAAGAGATAAGAACGGCAAACGGAGAGAAAGCAAAGAGAACTACTAGAGCAAAAGCGGGAGAGAATGTAAGGTATAACCAAAGAAGAAATGGCCAAGAGTTTTTGGAAAAACAAACCCTCCACCTATTTATAGGATTGGGTGGCGCAGAAATTGAAGCGTAAGGTTGCAACCAAAATCGAAGCTACAAACCGTCAGCTTCTGTCTAAAAAATATACATAATGATGATGCACGTGGACGTGACGTCACTTCCCGACAAGACATACAAACCAGGATATTGTTGAACACGCTAACCTTCCATTGTTGGTCAAACCATTAAGATTTATAAGGCAAATTTCTTCGCAAATGTGGGCAATGTCCGCCTATTGAGGTCGTATTAAGCTGCAACCTCAACAAGCGAAGGGACTAACTATATGGGTCAAAATTTGGACGACCACGGCGACTGACGAGTACAATAAGGGACGAAACCCTTACGATACAGCGTCCTTGGGTCATTGTGGAAGGCGCTCACTGGCAGCAGCTAGAGAATGTATGACATTTGCAATAACGTAGGTGCAACACGAGGCCATCAGAATATACTTTCGAATATTCCTTTTTGTTGTATCTTTTAGGGTTCAAGAAGGGATGATCCCTTATAAATAGAAGGAGAAGGCTCTATAGGGAGAGGATCTTTTTTTTTACACTTGAGTATGTGAGCACGTGATTTTTGCCCTATATGAGAATTACTCCCAAAAATTTAAAATAAAATAGTTTTGTGTTGTGTGTGATTTTCTGTGAATTTTGTGTAATTTTTATTTAATTATTATTATTTGTATTTTTTGTCTTTGCGTGTTTATTTGTTAAATTAATATAAAATACAAAAATATGTTGCATTCTTTCACTCAGGATTTATTAGGAGTAATTAAGGTTGTTTTGCAAAAATGATATATATATATATATATATAT